>ML784727.1:351444-416379 GCA_009831015.1 Picea engelmannii
AGTGTGGAGTAGAGTCCCATATCATTTCCGTTATCCATTGTTTCTTCTCTTTTGCGGTGATTTTTTTTCCTTCCCACCTTTTTTACCAGGACATTCATCCATGGCTCTCTACCCAACTCATGTTCCAACTCCACCTATGATTCTTCCTTGAGGATGAATGGGATGCCTGATTTTGGTCAGGAACCTGAGATGAGGTTGATGGGTATTTCCTTATCCGGGGAAATTGGGAACTGAATTCTTGAGGATGGATGAGGAATTCCAACCTATGAGTGAGGGGTTTCTTCCTCTACTGAGGGTATTTCATGTTCTTGTTTAGGTGTTTCTTCAGGGTTTGAGATATTTTCATATATATTGTTACTTGTCACCGGGCCACCTCCTCCCCCTCTTGTTTTGATGGTATGAGCAGCCGAGGGACTAGGAGTGTCCCGAGATGATATTTTTTCTGGGGGTTGCTAAGATCCCTACTTACCGGATTCCCTTTTTTAATTTTGAGTCTACCATTGTTCCTATTCTTCGGGTTGAGGCTAGATCAATTGGATCTTAGGACAATTTTTTGCAAAGTGTCCATACTTATGAAAGGCCTAGCATTTATATGGGAGTTTCTCATAATCCACCTGTTGGATGTAGGTTAAGTTATCCAAAGTAAGTTGGATGGATTTAGGTAAACCCTTCTCGAGATACAACTCCATGAAAATGTGTGCACAAGATTGAAGGCCCTCTCGTGGTTCGACTCAATCAATGTTTCGTCCTAGGGTATTTTCAATGCTTCGGATGGTCTCATCATTCTAGCAATGTAGAGTGAGAAACAAGAGGCGAACCTAGACTGGGACCGTAGAGGGAATATCATTCTTGTGGTTAAAATCAGGAGTCCAATGGTTAAGGTACATACCTCAAGAGACCATAAAATAAGTCTTGCTTCTGAAAATGATATCTCGATCGGATTTGTGCTCGAAAAAAAAAGTGAAGAAACCCCTGCCACAAAAGGAGGAAGAGATATTCCCTTGGATGAGGGATTTCCAGTTCTTTTCAATCCAAAGTGCCATGGCCTATGGGGAAGGCCAAATCCCGGTGAACTGACCGATGATTCCATTCTCAACAAACCTTAGAGCGATATTTCTTGAGGATGTAGGGTGAGAAGGAACCTTTGGGATTTCGTCTAGTTTCTGTACAAATCATGAGGGGGTGCCTTCACCAATTTTTGGATGGTGGAAACCATAGCTCGAAATGTGTCAATGTTTGGAAGATTTGAGGGGGCAGGGGGGGTGATCCCCTCCACCTACAGTCGTCTCCATGAATAGAATATAGGGTTCAGACTTTAGAAACGCGGGTTTGCAAAGCGTATTTCTTCACATCAAAGCTCATCACTTTTTATATCCTTCTAGCACTATTATTTTTTGGTTTTTTTACTTTTATTTTCTCTTCACATCTAGCCTCTTTTTTTCTTTATTTGACTTAGGCGTTTACATGGGTGTTTGTTTACTTTCTAGACCTTTTTTAATGACATATGATAGGTCAAACATGAGTGGGAATGATTCTTTTATGAATGGAATGGAAATGAGGGAAACATGTAGTGTTAAGTATGGATAGATATATGAGGTATGCTACCTTAACCAGATCCCTAGTAGTACAAATTGACCAGACATGACAACACTTATCTAAGAGAAAATTGTGTCCCCCATGGCATGATGAGGCAAATAGAAAAAGTGTTAATCTTATGATGTGTTATTAGATCACATTTTAGTGTTTATCACGTTCACAATAGTCTTAGAAGTTATAACACCATGTCTAAGTATCAAACCCATACATGAGAAAACAATGCCACAGCTGAAGTAAAACATACTAAACCAAAGTACCATGATCATGTGCAATGAAAGCATAATGTACCATCTACCATTGCATGTATTATCTGAGGTATTAAAGAGAGGAGTTGATATACCATGGTTGAGTCATCTGTTAGAACTTAGGAGTGACATGAGGCAACGTCATCATATATTTAAAGGAGAAATTGGAGAAAAAAGTATGAGTCGTAGAATATGAGAAAGAGAGGCCATGTAAGCAGTGACATCACACCACTTGAGAGGGTGCCTCTAGAATTAGTTACCCTTAATGGGGAAACAAGGCTCACACAATTTTGATTTTCGTCTTGTCATTTCAATTAACATTTTAAAATAATTTTATATATAATAATGTTTATGTGTGTTGTTGCTTGAAATGGATTAATAATAGTTTTTTCCAATGGTTTCCAAGAAAGAAAAATAAGCTATGAATCCTATATATTTTGACACCTCTAGCTAGACATACCTTCAAGGGGGGCCCTCAATATGAAGATATTTTGCGAATGTACAAGGAGGAGGTAGGTAAACCTACCTTTTCTAATCCTTCTAACTAGGGTGACAACAAATGTTACAACTTAAAATGTTAAAAGATCACAACTCCATGATGTGGTTTCCACATCAGTGGTAGTGCCTTGTGTGGAAATGATTAGTTGGATCATCAAACACACAAATGTAGGGAAACATTAAAATACATATATTATGGATCCTTTTAACTTCATATATTAAAATACCATTGTTGTAGGGAAACATTGTACAATGATGCTTTTATGGAAGAATAAACTCTTATGCACTTGCCTCTTTGAGGGGGACACATCCCAATGATCAAATCTCTGAGACAATATACTCCAATACATGATTCATAAGGAGGTCTCCATCCTTATTTATAGTATATAGAAATAAAACCTTAATCATAACTAAATTATATAGTGGGCCTTATTTAATGATTCCACGTTAGATTTTTTCAAGGTAACTACCTAGTGGGCCTTTTTTAATAATAACAAACATAGTTGACCCAGTCCACCTTACATTAAATGGTGACAATACTTACTCTATTATTAACTCTATTGAGACCTTTGGCCCCCAATTACACCTATAGGGATGATCCCACCATTCCATCCCCCTTTGAAAAGTGTTTCCCTCAATGCTTGTTGTGAGGATGTACAACTGTAAACCATGGTCCCATATACAAGTGCTAACCAAAACACTAAAGTAGTCCAAAATGCTAGGGTGCCATGTACAAGTATTGGTTGCAACACCGAAGTAGTTCAAGAAGCTCATCCATAAACTTGGGTCTCATCCAGGTGCTCATGTTGACTCCTAATTGGTGACTCATGAGTGTGATGAAATATTGAGTATGGTGCTCAAAATTCCCATCATGCTCATGTGGATCCAAAATAAAACCATCCAAATCCAAAATATAATCCACATAGCTACAAAAGGCGAGGGGTGGATCTAGAAGGAATATTACCAAGGGAGAATATGCAAATAGAAAATTGGTAATTACCATAACCTTCTTCTAACTTTCCTCAATGGTGTTCTCTTCATATGGTGGAGTAATTTCATCAAAGAGAAGCTTGTAGTATTCATCTTCCTAAAAATTACAACTATCCATATACCATTCTTCACAATATTCTTTGGAATACCTCCAGACATATATTTCTTTGTTATACTCAAACCTGATTGTTATGAGAAAAATATCTCTATGGTTAAGGGTAAACCACAAAAGATGGAACGACACCCACAAATGAAGTCTAGTCACAAGTATGCTAGATAAATATAAATCCTAACAAAAGAAGGACAAAATCCTACCTCATCAAGATGTCCGAATAAACAACCTCTCAAGAAAACCCTACTGCAAGCACAAGGAGACAATCCAAGAAGGATACCAAGAAGCGACTACCCAGACTAGAATGAAAGGACAACAAATGAGAAAAATGAGTTCGCCCAAACGATTCATCAATGATGCAGCTTCCTATCACTCTGTAGGAACTAAACAGTGAGGACATGGACCTAACAAGTCTTAGAAACTAGCAAAATTCACCTAACAAACACCAAACCTATCCAAAAAGACTTAGAAAATAGTGTAGCGACTGTCTAGGGAACATAAGCATATGTACGCGCCCTAAGCATAAACAACACGCATATGTACGTGATTGTTAAGGGAAAAATTGTGTATGCCAAAGAAGACACTAACTGGGCAAGGGTTAAGCCAAGAAACTCAGATATAAAGCAAAATATAGGTTGTCAAGCAACAAGTGACATAGAAACTTAGGAAAACTAAGAGCAATAAAGGAGAAAAATCACTAAATACCCCAAAATGGAGATATACCTAGTGGAGTCGCCAATTTTTTTATGAGAAAAATCTCTCTATGGCTAGGGGTAAACTAGAACAGATGAAACGACATCCATAAATCAACTCTAGTCTCAAGTAGGATAGATAAATAGAAATGCTAACAATAGAAGGCCAGAATCATACCTCGTCTGGACGTCTGAAGAAGAACACGGTTGAGCTCATGATCCAACGCTTGATACCTGCAACCTGTCCTCAATATCCAAGATACACAAGCATATGGAAATTATACAAAATGTTAGCATATAAACTATCATAATCCACTAACATGTATAACAAATATGCCCATGGAAAGTAATACAAATATTTGCAACATTTCATTGGACGAGAAAGAGTATTTCTATTAATGTAATCACCAAAAGTACATAGGTGACAAACTTATGTAACGACACATATCAGAACCAAGAAACTAAGTCCCTCCACCTCGGCCTTCACCACTTCAATCCTCCACAAAGGAAAGCTCACAAATGGTCAGAGTAATTGAGTTACTCCTTCTCAAGATAGAAAGAGATTGGGGGTTGAACACAAAGAAGTTTAGACTTTCAAGGACAAAGGGTTGCAGACTCAATATGAAGTGAAATTTCTCCATAATGTCTTTGCTCTCAATGATGAATGTCTTCAAGGCTTGTATACGGCTCAATTTATAGCCTTAAAATGCAATTGAAGAGTCGAGTTGGAGCATTTCTAGTATATGGAAGGTCAAGGATCATGGATCTCGTGACTATTGATGATTATAGCTTCATAAGACATCCTCCAGGACATAGACTGAGTGAGTCAGTCTGTGAGAGATCCCATGAGTTGGGTGTGCCCATGATATGGGTGTGTCGTTTCTCTCTGAGACTAATATGGAATGTTGTGTGCCCTTGTGTGGGGTAAGGATACCCATAAGATGGGTGTGTCGATATGTGTACCCCTGTGTGGGGTGAGAATGCCCCTGTGTGGGGTGAGGATTCCCATGAGTTGGGTGTCTCATTTGAGATGAAACGATGTGTACCCATGTGAGGGGTGAAGGTGCCCATGTGATGGGTATATCATTCTCCTTTGTGTAGAGAGTTGAGACGATGTGGTACTCCAGATGATTCTCCTATGAGATAGATATATGTTGAGTAGGACGTCCATGTGGTTGATCACATGTGGACATGCCCCTAGTGGTTGAGCACTAGTAGGTGTGTGTCCAGATGTTTCTCCTGTGAGACTCAGTGAGATAGATATTTTTTGAGTAAGACGTCCCTGTGGTTGAGCACGGGTGGACGTGCCCCTAGTGGTTGAGCACTAGTGGGTGTGTGTCTAGATGATTCTCCTATGAGACTCAGTGAGACAAAGATATGTTGATTAGGATGTCCATGTGGCTGAGCACAGGTGGACGTGCCCCTAGCAGTTGAGCACTAGTGGGTGTGTGAGACATCTTGCTATATTGTTTAAGAGTAAGATTTACCTGTAACCCTAATTGTGATGTAAAGGTTAAAGGTCGGCCCCACCATAAAGTGAAAGATAATTAATGTAAAAGATAATTAATATTGTAATTATTAATTATATTCTGAGTTATTGAGGTCGGCCCTATTGTGCCAATATACACATCATTTGATGTGATAAGTTTTGTATAAATAAAGGTGAATCCCCATTGAGGAAACACACTTATCTTTGTGTCATCTCATGATTTCAGAAGTTGTGGTCTGAAATTACTAGAATTACAGCACCCTCTTGTGTGCTAGGTTTGGTGATGGTTGGGGGATCTTCTCTTGAGAATATAGCAAAGGATTAGTTGGGTTTTCTTCCCTTGCTGAGAAGGGTTTCCCAAGATACTTATTGTGTTCTTGTGCATGGTTATTCTTCTTGTGATCTTGGTTTAATGCAACTAGTTATTGTTGTTGCATTTGTTTATGGTTCAAGTAAATGATAAACAAAAAATTGAAATTAAATGCATGATCCTGAACTAGTGAGAAATTCAACAGTGACTTGGCATGGAAAGCCGACATATTTTTTAAATTTTTTAGCACAAAACCTAATGTACGTGGGCTGTAATGGAGCAACATGCATATACACAAGTTGTCTAACTGTGGCCCGTGTATATGTACAAAAATTTGAATTTTTTACTCTAGAATGAGAAAAAGGAAAATTTGAGTCTGCAAAGGGAAAGGTAAGGCCATTAAAGCAAGATGCATGGAGTGTGGCAAAAATTGCTATAATATTAATGACCTTAGATATGCCTCTTTAAGGAGGTCGGTCTCTATAATTTGTCGGATATCTTCTTTAAATTTTGAAAATGATCTTCAATATTTGTACACTTTTGGATTATGGACTACAATATTTTAACCCATTACTCCCTAGTCATGTTTCTCAACATTGTCATTATGTGGTTCCACTTGGGTTTTGAAGCTAAAAAATTTAAATGGACCTAACTCTATGAATACTAATAAGAATTGTTATTATGACCTCAATCTGAAATAACATAGCTACTCTACTTCAACTAGTATTGGTCTATCTGCAATTTGGATGCCTTGTCAAAAGATATATGCTATGCAATAAGCATGGCCATCTCTAAAAACCCCCTAGAATAATTCAAAATAGTGATATCTTCACTTCCCAAACTTCGATTTGATTTATTTTTTTAAATGGGTATTTTTTTTAGAGGAAATCATATATATAATTGGTTTCTTCAAATTATACACATAAGAAATATTCATAAATTAGTTTGAATGTTGTGGCCATATTTTTCCCTTTGAAAATTTACAAAAAGGAAAAAAAACTATTCCACTTTCTTGTCCAAGAAAGAGCTTTGATACCACTTGTTTGGATCCTTAACACTTAAAATTGAATCACAAAAAATATAGTCCAAGAATATGAGAGAAAACCCCCTTAACTTCATATATCAAAATACCCTTAAGGTAGGGAAACATCATACAATGAACCTTTTATGGAAAGCATAAACTCTCGTTCACTTGTCTCTTTGAGGGGTCAACCTCCAAATGAAAGAAATCCCTAATCATAACCAAATAAGTTGGCTACCTCGTGGGCCTTCTTTAACGAGGTCACATTACATTCATTCAACGTTGACTACCTAGTGAGCCTTATTTATAGATAGAAAGAAATCCCCAATCATAACCAAATAAGTTGGCTACCTCGTGGGCATTCTTTAATGAGGTCATGTTACATTTATTCAAGGTTGAATACCTAGTGGGAATTATTTAATAATAACAAACATAGTGGACCTAGACCACCTTACACTAAATGGCCACCATAATCACACTATTATTAACTCTAGTGGATCGCTCAACCCCTCATTATAACCCTGGGGAGGATCCCACAAAAATCAAGGTATTAGAGGCTATTAGAGATTGATATTTGGATGAAGATTAAGCTTACATCAAAATATATAAAGCAACTAAGGTTCCTCACACTCTCTTGAGACATGTGCTAGACCAACTAGTAATTAGGGAGATTGCATACTAGACTATCCTCCATTGTTTTAATGTAGCATTGACACCTATACAAAATAAACTATGCCTTACATACTCTATCATTATTGGTTTATACGGGTTGATGGGTTTTTTTTTTTACAAGGATAGAAGATAAAAAGATAGAAGACTACAAATTCAAGCTTGAAAAAATTAAAATGCATGATCCCAAGAAGATGGTAGATAACCATCAAACATATATGAGTATCTACTCACCTTATTTAAATGAAGAATGTCCATAAGAATAAATGAAAAGAAGAGAACTTTCTTATGAAAAAGTTCCAAAAAGGATACAAAAAATTGTAGAGATTCAAGTAGAGAGAAAGAAAGTTCAGGACAAGGCTAAAAATGCTAAAACTTATGAGCTTTAAAAGAATAAAACCACAACAACTAATAATATAGAGATAATGAATACAAAAGGCAAAACATAAACAGAAATTGCAAAGGACCTTAGTGATCTGAAAAATAACCCTCAAGGAGGAGGTAATGGAGGAATTGGATTGCTTAAGGAGAAAACACCCATTTCCAAAAGTACTATGTTGATGTCATCCACTAGAATGAGCATGGAAAAAGGACTCTCCTCTCTCAATGATCCCATCTTTCAATATTTTATGGAAAGGAATAAGCCAATTGATTAGGTTGTTCGATTGGAACTTTTCTCTTTTAAAAGAAAATACAAACAATTTGCTAAAAAACCCTACAAGAAGAGAATAATTACTTCAATCAAATAATAATAGAAATTATAAAGGTCACAGTCTTAGATTTCAATGATGTCAATGAACTAGACCTATTTATCATGGCTGAAACTTGACTAATCATTGCTCAAAACAATGAGTCCAATGGCCTCAATATGACACATGAAATG
Source organism: Picea engelmannii (assembly GCA_009831015.1). Lineage (NCBI taxonomy): Eukaryota > Viridiplantae > Streptophyta > Pinopsida > Pinales > Pinaceae > Picea > Picea engelmannii. The sequence goes on from ML784727.1 coordinate 359,950, forward strand.
GAAAAATATAGAAAAGAAATTGAAAACATTAGGTAGAATACTAAAAGCAAGGAATGATACAACAAAATTGAGTATGTCTTGGAAATTTGGGACAATGTGAGCGTGATGAAAAAGGATTTTTACAAGAATATGTTAGCTTTGCAAGACACGCATCATGAAGCAACCACCCTCTCTCACATATTGCGATAGTGGAAGTGTAGGAAATAATGGTAACAATGATGTATATACCATTTGAAAGAATGGAAATGGTATTTTGGAGAAGCCCTTTGTAAATAAATAAATTTAATTTATTTGAGATTTTTTTAAAATTATTGTTTAATTTTTTTATTAACTCAAAAGTAAGAATGTCACTCATTCGTCATAGTGATACTTCATTTAAAAATTAAAGAGTAAAGAAACTCCATATATTCTCTATGCCACTTAGTCACATGATTACTTCATTTAAAAATAGCAAATTAAAGAAACTTCATATATTCCCTTTTCCACTTACTTTGGTCGGACAAAATTAAGAAGCCATTAAAGAATTTCGGGAAATTCTGAAAATAAAAAATTAAAGAGACTTTGTTTATTCTTTATGACTGTTAGTTATAGTTGATAGTTGGGTATGATGTGTACATTTATTATTCTTGATATAATAATAATAATTTATTTTTAAGGTCACGGTCAAGTCAGACACCAAATTGGTGTATGAGACGTCCTTGTTTGTGGAACAAGGAACTGTTGATTTTTTAATAAGCTAGGCTCAAGCATGAAGTTTATTCCATTTTTAGCAGTTTACTTGAACTATAAACAATTTGTTGCAACAACCAAGATCACAAGAAGAAATACCATTCACAAGTACACAAGAAGTATCATGGGAAACCCTTCTCAACAAGGGAAGAAAACCCAGCCAATCCTTTGCTATATTCTTCAAGAGAAAGACCTCCACCACCATAAAAACCTAGCACACAAAAGGGTGCTCGCAAACCCTAGAAGACTAGCACCCAAGAGAGGTGCGCACTTTTCCCAAGAACAAGTACTTGCTAAAATTTCCCAACTCACACTTGTGTTATGATTCCTCAATGGGGAATTTACCTTTATTTATATTAGACTGAGCCTATCAACAGTAGTGTTTATTGGCACAACAGGGTCGACCTCAATAACTCACAATATAAGTAATAATTATCATATTAATTATCTTTTACATTAATTATCTTTCACTTTATGGTGGGGCCGACCTGTATCCTTTACATCACAAATAGGGTTACAGGTAAGTCTGACTCTTTGTACAATATAGCAAGGGATCTCATACACCCACCAATGCTCAGCCACTAGGGGCACATCCATCTATGCTCAGCCACACAGATGTCCACATCTCTATCTTGTTGTGTCTCACAAGAGAACCACACTCACTAGTGCTCAGCCACTAGGATCACATTAACCTATGCTCAACCACAGGCACGTCCGACTCAGTAGATCTATATCTCATTGTGTCTCATGGGAGAACCATCTAGAGTATCACATCATCTAAACTCTCTTCACAGAGGAGACCAGTACATTGTTTCATCTCTGTCTCAGAGAGAACGGCACACCCATCTCATGGGCTTCCCCACACACAGGTACACAACATTCCATCTTTGTCTCAGAGAGGAACCACACACCCAGCTCATGGGCTTCCTCACCCCACAGAGGGCCACAACGTTCCATCTTCGTATCAGAGAGGAACCACACACCTAGCTCATGGGCTTCCTCACCCCACACAGGGCCACAATGTTCCATCTATATCTCAGAGAGGAACCACACACCCATCTCATGGGCTCTCTCTCGGGTCGACTCACTCAGTCTGTGTTCTGGAGGATGTCTCACGTAGTTGTAATAATCAACACTCCCTCTCAGCTAGGGAGACATTCTCCATCTGGCCAAGTCTCACATGGAAGTACTCAAACTTTGTCTTAGCTGTAGACATAAACATTCCCTATCAGCTAGAGAGGTATTCTCCACCAAGCCAGTTTCTCACGGAAGTACTCGAACTTCGTATTAGCAAGCGGTTTGGTGAAGATATCTGCAATCTACTCATGTGTAGGAAGGTATTGTACATGTATTGTTTTCCTCTGCACCATGTCTCTAATATAATGATATTCTATCTCAACGTGTTTCTATCTATCATGAAACACAGGGTTCTCAGAGAGCTTCACACAACTCTGGTTATAATAATAAGATCCATCTCATGATCAAATAAATCTGTCAGAATCTTGTGAAGCCACACTGCTTTGTGGACTGCCACACTCGATGTTATATACTCTGCTTCTGTGGTACTCAAGGCCACAGAGCTTTGTTTCCTATTGCACCAAAAAACCATGGCAAAACCCCAACGTAAGACAACAACCGGATGTGCTATTTTGGTCCATTGTACTCTATGTTCAATTTGTATCGGCATATCCCTGCAAAATCAAGTCCACACTGGAGGCATATCTCAAGCCACAACCAAATGTGCCTCGTATAAATCTCAATACGTGCTTTACTGCTATCCAGTGAGTTTGTCTCGGCTGACTCATGAATTGACGAAGTACATTCACTGCATAGCATAAATCGGGTCTGGTGTTAACCAAATACATCATTGAACCAATCAGCTATGGATCAATCTTGTATGAGTCATCATCATTCATTTTCTTCAAATCCACCATCATCGATGTATGGATTTGCATTCTGTCATACTGAACTTCTTTAATATCCCTACTGTATATTTTCCATGACTTATGAAAAATCTCATTCGTCCTCTGTCGTACTTTTTTTCCCAAGAAGCAATGCATCATACACGGTCCTTCATCTCGAAATTAGAAATCAAAGCTTGTTTGTATCCAACAACAAGGCTTCTTGAATAAGTCACCAAAATCAAGCTCTCATCATTAACAATGTAATAATATAAGTCTGGATCAACAACACTCTTGTTGAAACCCAAACTCATCAAGAATCCATCCATCTTCTTGTACCAAGCACGAGGTGTCTGCTTTAGTTTATATCGGGCTTTGTCGAACATGTACACATGAGATTTCTCGTCGTATATCACGAGTCCTTCTGGCTTCTTTATGTAAACTTATTTCTCGATCTCACCATTGAGAAAGGTTGTCTTTACATTCATCTGATGTAGTTTCCAACTCATGGATGATTGATGGAAGTGTATCGGACTACTGGATCAAATGTCTTATCAACTCCCTATGTTTGTGGGAATCTTCTAGCTACAAATCTTGCTTTATATTTCTCGACACTTCCATCAGCTGCATGTTCCTCTGCCCCTTGCAGAGTTTGTCGAGATTAGACAGGCCTTTCATGGCCTACTACAATGTTTCTGCGAATATAAACCGGAACAAGTGGATCAATAATTATCTCCCTCTGAACTGCGGAGAGGGAGAAGGTAATGTCTCTTCCTTCTTCTCAATTTGTTTGACTCCCTCTGAGTCAAGTAACTCCCTCTGAAGTCTAAAGGATAGATATCTTCTTTTACTTGTTTGCTAGATATTTTATGTCTTCTCGCATGCTCTACTGAATTTTCAGTATATTATGACTTCTAGCATAATAATCAATCAATAAAGGTTTGGACTCCTGTACCAGGGATAATGGTCCAAGTCACGAAGGCTCCCACACTAGAGATAAAACCCTTCACTTATTAAGAATGAAATCAACTATAAGTTTAATGATTAAATCAAACAATTTACTTGGGTTTGCAGTCATGCTCAATTTTTTATTTGGTTTAGAGGAATTAATCCTCATCTCTCTTATATTCATCCTTTTAAGGTGGATCTGGTTCAATTTCAACTCTGGAAGCATATTGTCTTCCTTTCTTTCTGGTCGGACAATTTCTTCCATAGTGTCCATATTTGTCACATCTGAAGCACTGGATCTCTGAAATATCTCTTCTCTGATTATAACCTGAAGCTGATGGAGTCTTCTCATCTATGAATGTTTGTATGAAGTTTCTTTTGAATCTTCCTCCTTTCTTGGTATGAAGTGCAAGAGCAAGGTTGTCATCAGGGGAGTCTTCCACTACTCTATTTCTAAGTCTAAGTTCTTCTTGGGTACATTCTGTCCATAGTACTCTATTTTTAAATGGAGGGAGGAAAGTCAGTACTTCGAGTTGGAGTGGGTCCTTTATAAGAGAGTGATGTGGTGTTATATCTATTGGTTGGTTGGGAATTCTTCAATGATATTGTATAAGGTTCATGGGGAGAAAAGTGGTGTATTTATTTGACGTAAAGGGAGAGGCAACTGATGATTTTAAACAAGGATTGTGAAAAGTGATCCATGCCTGTTGGGGATAAAGAGAGTAAGAAGTGGTGGAGGGGGGATCCCCTACATGAAATCCTCACACAAACTAATAAAGAAAATTAACAATTGACTTATTGGGAAAGAAAGGACTGGGTGGTAGGTACATAGATTTGCTACAATGTGCATAGATTATTAACTATTGTGTGACATGTAGATCTAATTAGATCACTACATGCATGAAGTTAATATCAACTAGGTGGGTAACAACACTCATTGTTACTTGCCTATATGATTGGGCCCTTAGTGGATGGAATTGGATACAGAACCCACAATTAGAAAAGAAAGCAATCACTTGTGTGCAACGCAAAGGGTCACCTTCAGACTCCAATGAGCAAAAATAAGCACCCACTAACACAAAGGGAGTTTCCATTTCTCCAAACTATGATGAGTGATTGATATATGCTCCTTACTCTCCCCCCCCCCCAACTTTTTGGTTNGGTTGGCCTATTTTCTTCCATACCTTTCTTGTAGTTTCATTCTCTATTTAGTGAAGTGGTTTGAAATGGGTGTCACCTAGACATGGGTGTTTCAATACCATACCACACCATATTTCTTATTCAGAGTCTATGTGAGCATGTCATAGATAAATGATAATGAGGCTTGACCCACATTCTCAACCCAACACTCCAAGATCCTTGAGTGATGCAGGAGCATCGCAAATACCCAAAACGAGCGTGGAGCCAACGCATGTGTTTTTAAACACATGACATATTGTCTTTGAAAACTTTTTGAAATTGAAGCGCCAAACCTTTAATGAATCCTTTACGAAGGAGCGCCTTTTGTATATTGTATCAGACCTCGAGCCATACGCTCTTGTCTGAAGTAGATAGGAGGCATTTAATCTAGTTAATGCAGGTAGATAGGATTTATTTCCAGATTAGACAGTTTTAGATGAAAGGAGGGAAAACGGATATAGACACCCTCATTGTATGATTGTAGCATTAGCAGCATTCAGGATATAGAGGAGCAAGCAGAGAACTGTGTAGAGAACATCCATGTACAAACATTGAATTAATAGAAGAAAGATTTGATTCAAAAACATGGTTATGTGTCTATTCTCTGTGTATTGTGTTGGTGCTCAATAAATGTTTGTTTTCTGGTTGTGCATTTGCTTTATAATTGTTGTGCATGTGATTTCGGGTTTTTAAATGAAGTCTGAGTGAGAATGAGTTTCGATTGTTTCTCTATCTGAGCCAGGAGATTCCTGCAAAGTGTGCAGTTGAATTCATCCGCAAGGAGTGCGTTGATGAGGGCTCGATAGTTTAACACTTGTTCTCAGTTATCCAGAAGTGGATTTAGGTTGTTGAAGCCATGCAAGGAGTGCGCAGGCTGAAGAAGAAGTCTCAGTTGTAAACCTGAGCAAAGGAAATCAAAGACTGCTGCTGCAGGATTTGCACAGAGTCGGAAGGATTCAACACTTGGGAAGTTGTTGAATGTTGGGTGCGAGGAGTGCGTGCAAAGAGATCTCTTTTCTAAGAGATTAAGAAGCTGGAGGAAGCTCAGGAGAGGCCGGGATTTCAAATCCGTTGAGGGATCGCACCGAAGGGTTCGCGTTAGGAAATCCTCAAGAAGGGTGAAGTGACGGTCGAGATCTGGTAGGGAAGTCCGGGAAAATCCCGTCAATCGTTAGATCCATCAGAAGAAGCGAGGAGGTTATGGCCACACTAGGAGTTTAAGCCCAGAGTCCTGTGAGTTGTTGGATCAGAAAGTGCTTTTCCCGCTAGCCGTTAGATCTCGGGAAGTTGCACAGGGTTTAAGCCCGAGGGAGCAGAGGAGGAACCCGGAGGAGTTATCAGGATATCAGCGTCATCGGGGTTTTACAGAATAAGATAATCGAGACCTTGTAGTTCTCGAAATCCCAAGGAAGAATCTCAGCCGTTGATCTCAAAAGAACACGTGTCAGACATCAAGGCAGGAGTCGGGATTTAGTCATCGGGGATTTCAGGAGTGTGAAATCGTCGCAGGTTAGAATCGCGATCTGTGAATTCCCGAAGAGATCAGAGTCGTTGATCTGTAGGACGCGTGTCCGAGGACCCAGTGGAATCGGGATTCGGCATTCCGGGGATCGGCACTTGGAGAGGGCTGTGAAATTGGGTAACAGGAATCGTGAATTCTCGATACGTGATTTCTCGATCGCTACAGGAGTGTGGGGTCCAGGCATCAGTACAGAGGACAGGTGTCATCGAAGATCGGGAATCGGGGATTCACGAGGTGAGTAATTTGTGACAGTGTGAACGCCGATTTCCCGACGGGATAATTCCCGACAGAGGCAAGAAAGGCGTGGAGTGGATATTCCATCGGGCTTCGGGGATTTATAATACCCGATCTCGTGAGTTCAGGACTCGCGATCTTGCGAGGTCCGACTTCCCGATAGAACAAGGGGAGATCATAAGGAGAGCCCTGTGGGGTTATAAAGTCCCGATAAGGGATTCGAAGAGCATTTTAGCTCTTTGGGCCTAAGGAAGAGAAGGTCCTGGTGGGAGCGGACGTGTCCTGGGTGGTGCGTTTGCACCATTAAGCTTGCTCCCAAAGGAGGGAGATGGGGAAAGACATCCCATTTCTCTGATGTGGGGGTCATTCATAGTGACTTTGGGGGGATCAAAGTGAGCATAGTTGTTTACATCAATCATTCTAATCCTCTTGTGAATCTAATCTCGACATAAAGAAAATTGAGTGAGAGAATCTCACATTATTCTTCAAGGGAAGTTTAGGGAAATACTACTTAGAGTGAGAAGGGTAATCTTGTAGTTCTTGGTTAGTTCAAATGCATTGTTAGGTTAAGTGCTTCATTTTCCACATCTATGTTGAACTTCAAAGATAGCCATCCCATTGGTATGTATGGATTCTCAAGAAGAGAGGAGCCAATGAGTGGACTTTAACCACCTCCATGAATGAATAGATAGATCACATTCCCAACTTGGAGGTCAAGGTGGAATGGGAGGAACAAGAGGCACAAAACCTTAACCTACCAAATCCAACCAACATGCTTTCATATTAGAATATGTAATGAATAACAAAAAGATGCCCTTTTACTTTATTTTAATGATAGTTGGGATGCATTCTTGGGATAGGTAAAGGAAGAGAGTTGGAGAGGTAGAAATAGGATCTTCCAGTACTCTCAACATCCATCAAAGGTGATACTATCTATCCATCTATTATTGAAACAAAGCTTGATGTTAATAAGTTAGTGCCATAACATGCCAAGTAAGAAATGAATTACATATTAAGTGTATCTTTGTTGTCTTATTCCATCTTTCCCAAGTTACCAATATTGAAATAAATATTGTAATAGTATCCATTGAAATGTCAATTAGCATCCATTTAAACTCTTATATTCTTATCGATCGTACCATAATATACTTGATAATGAATAGATAATATATTTGATAATGAATAGATAGATAATGTGATTACATAATTTAATATCAATTTTGTATGAGTTAGCAGTCTAACATGACCATAGATACACATCACTTTTATTCCACTAACATAATGAACCTTTGTTAACATCCATTTCAAGTCCTTTGTACTTGAATATAGGGGGTTTGAACCACTAACTCAACCTATTGGAGCTACACGGGGAAATGCTTGTGGGGAAAGGTGCATGAATTAAATGATTCATTGGGAAAGAAGACACAAAGTGAAGATTTTCTCGTTCTTTCACATTGAACTAAGTAGGTTCTCATTTGGTCCATCGTAGCATGTGTGTAACCGAATGCATCCATTGGACTGCTTGAGGTGAAGGTCACACATGAGGACATGCTTGATTCTCCTTGCATGATAAAGGTGCATGTGCATGCTAGAGATGTTTTTTTCCTACGGTTTACTCGATGATGGGTTGGAGTTCCCAGTTGTAGAAATAAAAGTTATGGGTTCATTTTGTCATGCTATAGATGGGGGAAGAGAAGTTATGGGTTCATTCTAGTTTTAGATGGGTATGGAATTATAGTTTCTTGTTAGAGAAGTGTCCTATCAAGGGAATGGGAGTTGTTGTAGTGGTGTTACCACATAGCATAGAAGAGGTATATTATCCTTACTTGAAATAGGTGCCTAGATCTACCTAAAACCAGGTCACTACTTGCTTAAACAGATATAATTGTTTTCTTACATAAATGGAATGTGTAGATGAGTAACTATGACTAAAAAACATTTTTTATTTCTTCTATAAAAAAAAATTATAAACAAATAATGTAAAAAATTCTTCAAACATATCATTGCCTAACCAATATCAAATCAATAAAATAAAAAGTAAAATTATTAAAAAAACCATCAACTAAACTTCTTTGTAACTCTCACCCCTTTTTTTTTAATTTTTAATACATGAGAAAGGAGAAATAAATCATTATAAAATAAAAATTAAAACTATTAAAAAACCATAAACTAAACTTCTTTGTAACTCTCATCTCCTTTCCTTTTTTAATACATGAGAAGGGAAAAATAATTCATTATAAAATCTTTATAATTAATTGTAGAGATGTATGTATGTTTTTTTTCAAAGAAAAAAAACGTAATTGTATTCATCCAAAAATAATCAAATTACATTTTAAAGGTGCTTGAAGCACATCCCAATCAAGGGTAAAGAGAGCAGAAAAAAGAAGCTCGAGAGGGCCCTGAGCTAGCTACTAAGCCACTAAACAATGTTACAAAAATATGAACTGAGAAACAACCTGCATCTAAAGGAAAAAAACCAGAAACTACACGCCCAAGAAAGGACCTCAAAGTGTTGATCTAGCTCCACAAATCAACAATGCATGCCCAAAAGATGGACCTCAAAGCTCTGACTCAACCAAGGAAAGAAGCCAGAAACTACACGCCCAAGTAAGGACCTCAAAGTGTTGATCCAGCTCCACAAATCAACACTGCATGCCCAAAAGATGGACCTCAAAGCTCTTACCCAACCACCGAAAAGAAGTAGAAACCCCAACAACTGCTACAAGATCTGCTCATGGGAAAGTGCGGCCACCAAACAAAAACACCAGATAACATCCAGGAAGAATAAAGTCACACAATGAGTATGCGACCATCATCTAAAAGGAGCCTCCCACTAGTAACCAAACCCACGAAGGGAAAGGGCCATGGGAGACGTTGCGGCTGGAAGAGGAGTACCGTGAGCATAGGCAACCCTCTCCAATGATGAACCGTCGCCCAATCACCAACCAAAACCGCAAGAGGCCGGGCCAAAACTCCGAGGAGACAAGAGGACAGCCACCATAACAGACTACAGAGGCTAAGCGAGGACATAAACTTTGCCCACAATGAAAACAGATCCGCTCCAGAGAGAGTGTGGACGCCATACAACACACCGGAAGAAGCAAAAAGAAGTTCAGGTCCACTCCAAAAGAAGCACGACCACCACCAGGAAGAACCTCCCATTGTCCATTGAGGTCGAGTGAGAGGGATGCAACAATAAGAAGAGGAGATGTCTGCAGTTAAGGAAACCCTAGCCGCATAGCCCCAATTCCGCATCCAAAGATGTATGTATAATTTAAAAAGAAAATGGTAATCCACTTATATTATACATTAAACACCAAAGTGGTCCATAGGGATTACTATCAACTTAGAAAAGTGATTTGTTCACTTGTTATGTTTGATTGTGTCAACTTGGATAATTGTTTTTTAATAATATTTTATTATTATAATCAAAATTATTATTATATAAAAATAAAATATCATAACTTTTATAATAACAATTTATTAATTTTATATAAATATATATAATTTTTTATGAATATATAATAATTAATGTATACATTCAAAATAGTAAGTTATGTGATTCATTATTTGACTTTTAAAACATCCCTTGCATTATGAGTGTAGTCGCTCTCTCACCATTCAAAAGCTAAAAATATATAAAACTTGAACTTGACAATGATGGCTCTAAGCTAAAATACTAAACTTGACAATGATGGCTCTAAGCTAAAGTATTTTAGTAATGGAGTAATGGGGCCAATACTTCAAAATCATGATGATGTGTACATAAAGTTGAATTCATACCAACATTTATCGAAAGAAATTGAATTTATTTATTTTTTAGATAATATTTTTATTATCTATATAACTATTTATTTATCGAAACTAATTGAATTTATTTATTTTTTAGATAATATTTTTATTATCTGATATCTTTAGTAAAAGAATGGTATTATTTATTTTTTTAAATAAAGTTTTATTTAATTATTATTTTTTAATTTTTTTTCAAAGTTTGATTTTTCAAATTGTTAAACCTTTAAAAAAGTATTAGTGATTTTTGGTGAAATAAAGTTTTATTTAGATTTATTATTTTTTAATCAATTTTGATATTATTTTTTATAATCTAATATATCTAAATGGATTAAGTAAAAAAGGGGATAAAATAAATAAAAAATAAAGTTTTATTTAGATTTTTTTTGTTTTTTGTTTTTTCACATGGTAAAAACTTTAAAAAAAAATTATTGATTTTTTTGGTGAAATAAAGTTTTATTTAGATTTATTATTTTTTAATCAAATTTAATATTTTTAAATTGTTAAAATTTTAAAAAATAAAGTTTTCAGGTCAAAGTTTTTCATAGTTAAACGGAGTTATAATTTCCACAAAATTCCTATCAAATTTTAAAAAAAAACTCTATGTTAACATGTCATATATGTATGATAATGAGGCTTGGCATTCCCAACCCATAACACTCCAAGATCCTTAAGCTTCCTCTCAAAGGACAGAGATGGGGAAAGACAACCCATTTCACTGTTGGGGTCAAAGTTTTTCATAGTTAAATGAAGTTATAATTTTGACAAAATTCCTATCAAATTTATAAAAATTACATTTATTCACATTTTAACTTATTTCCTATGTTTTAATCACATTAAAAAACAACAACTTACCTAACTTTCACATTGTGTGTAATGGATATTTATTTTTTTTGTAAATAAAAAGAGAAACATTATATTAATATCATTTGTTTGTTATACAATGACACCTGGTAGCCAATTGTTCTAACACAGAAAGGAAACCAGAACAGGTGGCTACGTGTTGTTCCAACACTACCATAGTCTGTTGAGCTCTAGCTTCATTGGAACTGTAAAAATTACACAAATAATTGCAAGAGTTTGTAGGAACCAAGTTCTGCCTTCCTATGCTAAGGTTGGCTATGTACAGAGCTGCCATGACTAAAATTGTACAAACGTAATAAGCAAAACTTGTTAAAGCATCTAACTTGGTGTTGTGGTAGAGTAGACCATCGACTCTGTAACTGAAATAAACAAAAAAAAAATTGTAACCTGGGGGCTTCAATCCATGGCTGGACCTGGTTGTCCATGTTGGACACATCGACCACACTTAGAGGGGGGGGTGAATGAGTGTGGAGCTCTTTTTCAAAACTTCCCTCTTACACAAAACTCATTAGTTAGCAATCACTATTTACTCATTAATTATTGTTGTCATTTCTAACCAGTTAGATGTTAACATATATTAGCAACATATATCAACAATATATCATCAACAAATCATCACCACAAGGAACACAAAGAACACAAGATGTATGTACAATTTTCTTTTTATTACGGACTTCAATCCTTGGGGTTTATCAGCAACAATTTAATAGAGTACAACTCTACAAGAGCACCAGCTCTATATGCATGACTCAGCTTACATCATCAGCACCAACTGAGATGAGGCAACAATCCTCCACAAATATCAATCTGTCACAGCTACGCGACATGTCAGTAGTGCAGCCCGCGTATGTACGCGATCAGTCTGTACTACAGCCTATGTATCACCTCTGAGCAGTTAGGGTTTTTCATTTCATCACACACTCAGATTCTTTGTAACCTGCAATCTCATTCTCTTATGTCTCTCACTGTCCAATCTGACCCACAGCCAGTCACAACACATCCAATCTCTCCAATAGCCTACTTATGCTTCTCAACCATACAAAATGAATGCTACTGAAACATGTGTAAACAACTAATATACTGTTGCCATCATATCAGTACGGAATCATAAGAGTGGTGCTCACTCCATCAATGATCTAAACCACATCATAACATTCATACCAAGAATGCCTTAAGCATTCACCACACAACAAACAAGAGCATCCATCAAGACAATAATGCAACCATACCAGAGTTTCTATGGCAGATTTGAGCCCATAGAATGTAGATCTGGAACCTACTTCAGTCTTCAACATCCAGTCATTAGCTCAAACACTGATCTCCATGACTTCATCCACTGTAAGCGCCCTGTCTTCATACAACCCTCATATGTACACGTCCTGGCCCATTGTAGCCCGCGTATACCTCACAAACTAGGGTTTTGAACCTCCAAGACTTTTGTCGTCAAGATCTCATACATGCCGAAACTTTGATGTGTTCATGAGATCCTCCATACCCTCTCTCTCTCAAAATAGATCTTCAATCATGCTCCAAAGATACACACAAAAGATACATACACAAGATCCATTTCACAAGAGACCATTGCCTCTTATTTCTACTCTTCATCTTTTAGGTCACTTAACCCACGTCTAGGTCACTTAACCCATTTCTAGGTCACTTAACCTATTTTCCTCATTTTAGGGTTAACCACTTTCCATAATTAGAAATTTATCCATTAGTTTATCAAGTAAATAATTCTCCTTGACTTTGTCACCTCACTTTATCATTTAAATAATCTTCTTTGATTTTGTCACTTCACTTTATTATTTAAATATTCCTTCTTGACTTTGTCATTTTACTTTATCATTTAAATAATAATTTCTTCTTTGCAAGATCTTTGACTTCTTTGACCTTTTGGGGCTTCAAGCCAACATATGAGGGTCCTCCAACTTCGTAAGGCCATAACGCTCAAACCAAGAGGAGTTATGTGAAATTCCACATACCACCAGAAATGGCATGACAAGCACTATCCATCTAGGATAGTTTCACTAACAAATTCATTGATCTTCAATTCATTATTCTCCAATCAAGCATGGGTTCTCCAACCATTCTTCTAGGATAACTCAAATGTAAAGCATCTTCCCGTGAGGGCTTTCACCATAAGGAGACCACTTTGGAGTTCATCCATTTGTGCACTTTATCAACTATGATAAGACTATAATGATCAATCTAACTATGCATCATATATCAAGGAAATCACATCGATCCATCTTCATCTTTGCATCATGTATCAATGACAACTTATTGATCCATCTTCATCTATGTATGACATCATATGCATCATATACTTGACATCTATCCATTCTCATCAAGGAAAATACATATTGCATTTGACATCAATCATCAATCAATCAATCATTTGGCATCAATCAATCACTTGACATCAATCAATGACATCAATCAATCAAACCATTGGCATCAATGACAACATGATCCAACAATCTCCCCCTTTGGCATTGATGGCAATACCAACATTGATGTCAACACCAATCATTGATGTCAACATATAGACAAGGCATGCTCTACATCAATAGTCATCAAACATATCAATGTGACTATATCTCCCCATCAATAAACATCAATCACATCAATGTGATTATCTCTCCCCCTTTGTCATCAATTGTAAAGGGTCATTCTTCCCTTGGGGCTGCTCCCCCTACTTTAACTCTCCTTGGGGTTGCTCCCCCTATCTGAATGCCTTTGATCTTCCTCTGAATAATCTCTCCCCTTTTGAACAAGGGATATCACTCTAATGTAATGCTAAAGATACATTGTTCATACTCCATCTGTGACCATTGCTCCCCCTGGAACTATGCCTTTGTGCTCTTTCTTCAAGTATAAGGCTCTTTTCTCCTCCTAGAACCATGGGAAGAAGAATGACTCCCCCTATCTTCTCTGCAAAATGAACAATATGCTACCATATGACGATCCTTGGACCTGTTCATGCATCAAAATCATGCCATACCAACCATCATGAAACAAAAGATATGTCAACACTAAAATAGAGAGTCATGAGTAGAACATCACCCAAGTACATCATGTACCAATTGTGTGCCCATCATGCACAACACCCATGTACATAAACCATGTACATCAATACCATACAATGTGCCATAAGATCTCATCAATGGAATGTATCAACCATATGCCAACATGTGCATCTACCAATATGCCAACCATGTGTATCTACCAATATGCCAAACAAGTGTCATATCACTCATGATATGTCTCCATCATGAACCAAGTGTCATGACCATGTATCTCAAACAAATACCAATTGTTGTGTTAATCAAGTAATACCAATGGTGTACTATCATCAAGCATATGACATCTATGAGTGTATGTACATTAACATTTATCACCACTTGTACCAAGCAAGTACATCAACCATGCACCAATACCACAACATGATGAATCATCATACATGTGTGCCAAATCCTCCATAAAATATGTGCCAATCATAGTGCTAGTAGGTGCCTCTGCCAATGTACTAGAAATGTACCAGTCATACATCAACTATAGATCAAGCTATGACTCATCAATGATGTACAACATGAACACCTCATCAACTTACCAACTATATTTCCAATATGTATCCCATCATCAAGACATCCAACAAATATTCTTCCAAGAATACATCATAGGATATATCATTGAAACTCATAATGTGTATCAGCTATGTACATCAACGTATCAGCATCAATCCTCCATTCACTACAACAAGTACTAAACATCCAACAACACATGTACTAGTAGTATGCTTCAATAGATCAATGACATCTCTAGCTAGAATCATCAAGATATATCACATAACCAAGGTTCCATAACTTCACTGTCATAACTAGCGTTGTTCTTCAATAGAAAATGCCTCAATTCATGCTCATAGGTTAGTGCCATGCATCCAATATGGCCTTTCATTATTTTTTATCATCACTTTACATAATCCAATATAGAATCATGAAAACCTGCAGCAAACAGTGTCAGAACCTGCAACAAATATTGTCAGACCCTACAACAGAGTGTTATACCATCATATCAAGTTGAAACCCATGTGCATTGCCTTTTTCCCAAGGCTTTACCACATATATGTGGCATGTTTCACAGATAGCTCGTGTATGTACACGACCTATTCAAGGTCAGCCTGCGTATGTACGCGATTGTTACCACTGTCACCCGCATATGCTTCAGTAGATGACACACTTGAGCCTCCCTTAAGGCTTCCATTTTGCTCTGGTTGCTCAGTCTTCTTCACCCACTTTTGAAGGTGTCCCTGCTTCTCATAACTTGAGCTCTGAGCTTCCATCTTTTCAAAGATGTCTCCCTTCCTTACTTCATTCCTTTTTCTAGTCATGATATGTGAAGTCCTCATCATGGACTTTCTTCTTGTGTTCCAACATTCCTGGGACTTGTGGCCAAATCCACTACAGCTATATCATCTCATGTTATGACAGTGAACAACAATGTGTCCTACTTGATCACATCTCCAACACCTTGTGGTGTTATAAAATATTCTATTCTATCTCCTTTCATAAGATCTACATTCCAAAGCTTTGTGACCATATTCATTACATGAATAACATTGACCATGAAAAACACTTTCATACCTTGCTTTGGTGTCTATTTTCTTTGAGGTGTAAAGGTAGCTTCTTGATGTCTTTCTTGCTTAGTTCTTTTGAAACTTTCCTTGTCTTTTGTAGATGGTTGACTTGCAACCTTTTCTTCATCCTTTACCTCATGCTTCTTTGAGGTGCTTGCTTCATCATGTGTAGCTTCTTTCTTGTATCCAAGACCTGATTTATCATTTGGTGATCTTTGACTTTCCAAGATTTCATTCAAGATTAGTGAGCTATTTAAGAATTTGTTTGACTTCTCTAGTTTCTTTCTAAGATCAACAACTTCAGCTTCTAACTTATCACATGACTCTTCCTTTTCATTAATTGTATTCTTCAATAGTTCCTCTACCCTTTTGGCTTCTTCAATTTGGGTCTTGAGATGGACAATAGTTTCAAAACTTTTGCTAATCTCATCATCTACCTTCATATCTTATTTTTCATTATTTAGTCTTTTGATCTCTTCTTCCTTTTCTTCTAATTGAGTCTTATTACTCTCTTCTTGTTCTTTGAGCATTCCCTTTAACTTCAAGATGTGCCTTTGATTCCTCCTAAGAAACTTCTTAGTGTTATCTGAAAGATAGCTATAGTCTATATAATAATGGTCATTGCTATAATCATATAAACCATCTTCAACTTTCTTTTGAAGTTCTAGTAGATCTTCTTATATTCTTTCCATGGGATAACTACCATCAAACTCTACACAAACTATTTCTAGATTTTCTTCTTCACTTGTAGAGAAAAATTCAACATCATCACATTTTGAATCATTGCAATCAAGAGTCTTTGGAGATTCGTTACCTTCATTTGAAATACTTTCGAGATCTTCATTTTTGCCAACATCATCACATGATTCTTTGATTTTATTTGAAATGTCTTCAAGATCTTCATTTGTGCTAACATCATCACTTGATTCTTTGTCTTCATTTGAAGTGTTTTCAAGATGACATTTAGAAATAATGCATTCAAGATTTTTTTAAGATTCTTTACCTTTAATGATCTTGATGAAGTGGTCTTCAACATCTTCTTTCTTGTTTTGATATGTCTCCTCTAGCTTTAGCCATAGATCCTTGGTGGAAGTGCATTGTCCCATGCTCTCTTTAATAGGGCTTGAGAGTCCACTAAGAATGGTCTTGAGAGCCAATGATTGGAATTTCATCACCCATTTGTGTGTCTATGGATCTCCTTCAAGCTTGTTAAGGCTTATAATGAAGGCCTGCTCTGATACCAATTGTTGGACACATCGACCACACTTAGAGGGGGGGTGAATGAGTGTGGAGCTCTTTTTCAAAACTTCCCTCTTACACAAAACTCATTAGTTAGCAATCATTATTTACTCATTAGTTATTGTTGTCATTTATAACCAGTTAGATGTGAACATATATTAGCAACATATATCAGCAATATATCATCAACAAATCATCACCACAAGGAACACAAAGAACACAAGATGTATGTACAATTTTATTTTTATTACGGGCTTCAATCCTTGGGGTTTATCAGCAACAACTGAATAGAGTACAACTTTACAAGAGCACCAACTCTATATGCAAGACTCAGCTTACATCCTTAGCACCAACTGCGATGAGGCAACAATCCTCCACAGATATAAATATGTCACAGGTACGCGACATGTTGGTAGTGCAGCCCGCGTATGTACGCGCCCTAGCTCACTACAGCCCAAGTATGTACACGGTCAGTCTGTACTACAGGCAGTGTATCACCTCTGAGCAGATAGGTTTTTTCATTTCATCACACACTCGATCCTTTGCAACTCGTAATATCATTCTCTTATGTCTCTCACTGTCCAATATGACCCACAACCAGTCACAACACATCCAAGCTCTCCAATAGCCTACTTATGCTTCTCAACCATACAAAATGAATGCTACTTAAACATGTGTAAACAACCAGTATACTATTTCCATCATATCAGTACAGAATCATAAGAGTGTTGCTCACTCCATCAACCAACTCAACCACATCATAACAGTCATACCGAGAATTCCTTAAGCATTCACCACACAACAAACAAGAACATCCATCAAGACACTAATGCAACCATACCAGAGTTTCTATGGCAGATCTGAGCCCATAGAATGTAGATCTGGAACCTACTTCAGCCTTCAACAACTAGTCATTATCTCAAACATTGATCTCCATGACTTCATCCATTGTATGTGCCATGTCTTCATACAGCCCGTGTATGTACGCTTCCTGGCCCATTCTAGCCCACGTATACCTCAGAAACTAGGGTTTATGAACCTCCAAGACTTTTGTCGTCAAGATCTCAGACATGCTGAAACTTTGATGTGTTCATGAGATCCTCCATACCCTCTCTCTCTCTCTCTTAGAATAGATCTTCAATCATGTTCAAGAGATACACACAAAATATACATACACAAGATCAATTTCACAAGAGACCCTTGCCTCTTATTTATACTCTTCGTCTTCTAGGTCACTTAACCCATTTCTAGGTCACTTAACCTATTTTCCTCATTTTTGACTGAGAACGTTGTGAGCATGCACCTGGTCATCCTGCTTTTGTCAGATCTCGAAGAGGAGCTCAATGTGATCCTCTGCGAGATGATTGGCAAATTGTTGAGGTGGAGCTTCTTCCTCCTTGCCCATCTCGTCACCTTCTGCAATGATTTCTTGGTTTGTACCTACCTCATTCTCCAACTGCCAACTTGGAGGAATCTCCTCCTCCACTTGGCAGCTCCCGTCGTCGTATTAAGGGTCACCAGGATTGACTATGGGGGGGGCTAAGAGGTTAGTATCCAGAGGGGGACACTCGCCCAAGGGTGGCACCTCCTCTTTGACATTGCTTGGTCGGTAAAATAGAGGTGGAGGTGGAGACGAGGGAAAGTGCGATGTGGAGGAGTTCGTCTCCAATTTGACCATGCAGACCTTATGAGACTGAAGCAGAGCCAAATGGATGCTTTGGGATGAGTGGAGAGGGCTGGAGAAGTGGACGATGAGTGCTCTTTGTGAGGGGGTGGGCCTGTTGGCCCGATATAGGGCGTTGTTTTTATGAGCACCCCTCTTGGGCTTTTCGCGCTCATGTGGCATGGTGGGGGGGGCAAGGAGGTGGTGGAGGGAATGAGTGGAGATTGGGGAGAGATACAGGGTGTGATGCAGGGAGAGGATGCCTCTAGTTTGGAGGGAGGCAGAGAGGATGCCTCTTATACGTAGGGAGAGATCACAAAGAACAATGGTGTTGGAGGTATCGTGAGGGTCGAAGAGCATTCCAGAGAAAACGCACCAAGAAGATAATGAAACGAAATGAGCCTGAAAATCGCTCTTAACTTCATGAGAGTCTGACAAGACCCCTTTGATCGCCATTGATGTCCGACGGGACCTCTGAAACCTCCTGGTACAGTCTGCATGCCTGGTTCGCTCGCCCAAGAGACCAGCCAGGCGCACTAACATAAATCCCCTCATGGTGTGAGCCATGGAGAAGTAAATGTGCAGAGGGTGGCGATCGGGGTTAATAACTTCCACAATTGCCCTACTCCATCTTTCCTCCACTCATCTCCATGTGGCACCCCATCCAGGTGAGGGTAGTCCCTTTGGGATAACTCCAAGCAGTGAGTCCAAAGTGACGAGCTTCGGGATCAGCTGGAGTTTGTGAGAGTCACCTGTTGCATGAGATCGACTCCTGCATTGGCCAGTTTGTCCGCTAACTTATTTTCTTTGCGTCTTATGTGAAAGGTAGTGATAGTGAGAGAGGATCTGAGGAGTGATTGGAAGCTGTGGAGGGGACCAAGCGGGCGCCAACTAGGAGTGATTTCTTTTTGTATCTCTTCCATTGAGGATTTTAGATGCCAACTCAATTATGACTTTGGAGTCTCCTTCTATGATGAAGTAGGTAAGATTGTGGTCCAGATCCAATTGTACTCCTTTAATTAGACCCCAGATTTCCACTGAGTTGTTGGTGTCGAATCCCAGATTTTTGGCTGTAATACTGTGTATTTGGCCTTTGTTGTTTCTTATAACTGCTCCTGCACCTGAGAAGCATGGATTTCCTTTTGAAGCACCGTCAAAGTTTATGTTATGAAACTTGGACGGAGGGTCAGACCAAACCGAGGGACTGAAGGTTGTGGCTAAGAAGGGGGGTTGTTGAGATGTAGTGGACTGTGAGAGCGTGAAGCCCCAGGACTTAAGAATCAAGATCTCTTCCGGGTCAGAGGGAAGGTCTTCTTTGGTCCACGATTGGAGCTGAAGGGTTTCCTAAAGGTGCGAGAGGATGTTGGACCAGAGGCTAGCGTCCAGGGAGGACTGGGAGTGAAATATTCTTCTGGTCCTTTCCTTCCAAAGTTTTCAAACTATGAAGCCTAGTAGGAGTTGTCAGGTTCTGTTCGGGATTGGGATTTTGTAGTCTCTGGACCCCCAACTTCTGATAGTGCTCATGATATTATATTTGACCCTACTGGTTCTTCTCATGAGTTGGGTGGCTTGGTTCCATATTTCGTCACTGAGAGTGCAATTGTTTAGGAGGTGCTCCCTAGTTTCGGCTTGCTGCTGACAGAGATGGAAAATCGAGGGGCCAATAAAACCCCTTCTTTGAAGATTGTCCTAGGTTAAGATATTGTTTTGAAGGAGGATCCAAAGGAACGTGGATATTTTAGGCCAGAATTTTGATTTTCGTATTGTTGTCCAGAAGTATTCCTTTTGCAAAGTATGAATTTTTTCTTGTAGAATGTATCCTTCCTTCAGAGTGAAGTTTCCATGAGGTGAATACCCCCATCGAAGAATATCTGCATTTGTACTTATCTAGATTATGCTTGGGGTGATTGCTTGCTTCTAGTGTTGCAGGTCACAGTCCTCTGCTACTTGTAGTTCTTGATGGGAAGATTTCCAGATTCGCCAGGGAGAGTTGGTTGGGGTAAGTGCCCACATGTCAACTACCTTGACGGTGGTAAGATCGTGTATGTGATTTTCATAGGAGAGTAGATTTTATGTTGATTGGAGGGGTGGCAATTGCTGCCAGGAGTCTGTCTAGAATAATGCACTTTGACCATTTTGGATTTCCCAAAAGGCATGTTCTTGAATTAGTGGCCTATTTTTCCAAGTCACATCCCAGATGTTAGAGCCTTGAATTTTGTCCTGCAGCCTGATCAAGTTAGCTTGTTGGGCGTTAGGGGCATATTTGTATTTCCAGAGCTTGGCCCAATTTTCTGTTGGAGTTTTGAGCCATCTCCACCATATTTTGGCTCCCATGGTATTATTGAGTTTGCCAGGGTCCCGGAGGCCCAGGCCGCCTAGGGATTTTGGCTTACAAACTTTGTCCCAACTAACTAGAGCCCATTTTTTTTTCGGGTTGTGACCATGCCAGAGGAAATTCCTCTGTAGATTCCTGATTTTCTTTATGACAGATTGGGGGCAGCTAGGGATGAGAAGAGGTAGGCCAAGATGGCTTGGAGGACATACTTTAGGAGGGTGATTCTAGTTGGAAGATTAAGGGATCGGAAGGTCCAGGTACTGAGACAGTTGCAAATGGAGAGGAGGGAGTCCCAGGAGAGATTTAAGGCCACCGAGTCTAAGAGAGGGAGGCCTAGATACTGAGTGGGCAGGGTACAGACTAGAATGGTCAAAATTTGGGAGATGTGTTGTTGGATAGCCACAGGCGTGGTGAAGAAGAACATTTGTGACTTTGCCAGGTTGAATGTGGTACCTGAGGATTCGTTGAATTCGGTGAGGATGGATATTAGTTTGTTTGCTTCTTGCGTTGTGGGGGTATTCAGGAGCATTGTGTCATCCACAAATTGACTGTGGGAGGCTGCAGGTTGGAGCCCGTGGAGGGAGAGGCCCTGCAGGGAACCATTTTGGATAGAGGCCTTGATATAGCGTCCCAGGATTTATGCCATTATGACAAAGGGGAACGGGGAAAGAGGATCGCCTTGCCTTATTCCTCAAGAGGGAGAGAAGCGTTGAGAGGGGGTCCCGTTGACCAGGATTGAGAAGAAGGTTGAGGAGACAAGGTTCATGATCCAGGCTATCCAGTTGGTACTGAAGCCAAAGGTTGTTAGGACAGCTCTCATGTAATGCCAGCTTATTTTTTCAAAAGCTTTTGAAATATAAGGCTTAAGAAGCATACCTAGACTGAGAGTGATTTTGAGCGAATGGATAATTTCGTGAGCAAGAATGACATTGTCCATGATTTGTCTTCCTTCAATGTACCTTGATTACTCCTTTGAAATGATGACAGGGAGTATTGGTTTAAGTCGCGGAGCTATGACTTTGGAAATGATTTTATAGATCACATTACAGAGTGTTATGGGTCTAAAGTTCTTCGGATTTCTAACACTCTCTTCTTTAGGTATTAAGGTGAGGAAGGTGGCATTGAGTTCTGAGATAAATTTAATGGAGCTACGAGATTCTTCTACCAGTTGCCACACTTCTTCCCTTAACATTGGCCAGCATGAGTGAAAGAATTTCGTTGTGAAGCCATATGGGCCAGGAGCTTTGCCTGTGGGTAAGTCCTGAATGGAATGATCAACTTCTTCTTGCGTTATGGGTTCCATGAGGGCTTCATTATATTCTTGGGTGATGAGAGTCAGGATGTTTTGAGTAACTCTTTCAATTGCAGAAGTGTCGTCCCCCAGGGGTTTTGAGAGGAGATCCTTGTAGAAAGCGGTTAGCTTGTGTGCTATATCCTGGTGGGAGAGAAGAGTGGTGCCATGTGTGTCTTCCAGCTTCGTGATATGGTTGATGAAGCGTATGTGGATCATGAAGCGATGGAAGAATTTTGTGTTTTTCTCACCCTCTTTGAGCCACTGAAAACTAGATTTCTGCCTCTAGAGAATTTCTTCTTGTTTGTATCTCTCCTCCAGTTGTTGTTTGATGTGTTGCTCCTCTTGTTCCTGAGTTGGAGTGTGCTCGATTTGAATGACTTGCGTCTGCAGGGCTTCTTGTTTTTGTTCCAACAATTTTCTTTCTTGGAAGATGTTCCCGAAGACTTCTTTGTTCCATTTTCGCACCTGTTGTTTGAAGTGTTTGAGATTTTACTGGAAGCAATACATTTTGGTGCCCTTCTGGATTTCCGCAGTGCTCCACCAGTTGTGGGCCATCTCTTGGAAGTCTGGGTGGGAGAGCCAAAATTTCTCAAATCTGAAGGGTTTGAGTTTGGGGGTGGCGATTGTGTCTACCGAGAGCTGAACTGACCAATGATTTGAGCCTACTTTGGGGAGGATGTTGGACACTAAATAAGGAAACAATCTAGCCTGCAGGATATTTGTTGGTTCCCTAATTGCTTGTTGGTCCAGGTAAAGGTACCATTTCCATTTTCAATATCTACCAATTTGTGTTGATCTATGAGTTCCTGGAATCTTAAATTGTCCTGTACTAGGTGTTTTTTCCCTCCCCGTTTTTCCTCCAGTGTGAGGATCATGTTGAAGTCTCCTCCGACGATCCATCTTTTGAGCTCGGCTATAGAGCCTAGGTAAGCTAGGTTTTGATCAAAAAGGTATTTCTCTTGGTTGTTTTGCGGTCCATGGGCATTGGTGATCAATCCATCCTTGTCCAAGCCGATGGCTTGGTAGTGGGCTGTGAGAGTTCCTGGAGTAGAAAATCCTTGGTCTAGAATGATTGTTGCAAGGTTCCAAAGAATGGATAGGCCCCCTGCAACGCCTTTCGATTCTGTGTGGTACGAGTCACAAGTGCGCCAACATATTTTGAAAATTTATTCTGTGGTTTTCCCCGCGCATTTTGTTTCTTGAAGAAGGAGAATATAGGGGTCTTCCATTTTGATGCAGTTTCAGAGAATCCTTTGCTTGGATCTTCCCTTGAGGCCTCTGATGTTCCAGGTGAGGATCTTCATAATTAACAGTTTGGTGGTTGGGAAAAGGATCTCTCCAAGATCTTGTGTATCTGTCCCGAGTTTATCATATAATTTTCAGCCTCCTTTATGAGCTAATGCGTTGATTTTCGTCCACATCTCGTATTCTCCTTTGGATGTCTTCTAGGGTATGGGTTTAGGTCTACATTGATTCCTAGCCTTGAGGTGGCCCCTACTAATGAGTCCATAAATACCTTATGGACCTTCTTGAGCTGGTCTTCTGGTAAGGTTTGTAGGTCCTTCTTATTGAGTGCTTCTTCTAGCGTGTCTAGGTCTATTTCAGCTAGGTCCTACTCATCCATTTCCATGACTGTATCCTCTTCCTTATCCTGTTCTTTTCCCGTGTCTGAGCAATTATGTGGGTCAGTTGGGATACCTGGGGTCAAGTGCCCCTGTGGTTGTTGGTCTTCCTTATTGTTGTTACGCTCTTTCACTACCATATTGTGGGGGTTATCCACCTCTTCTGCCTCTGGGAGGTTGTTTAGGGATTCAAAGGAGTTGGTGTTGGGGTTTTTCCCTCCGTTGTTGGTGGTGGGTTTCTTCTCTGATTTCCTTTTGTGGTTCTAAACCTGGGTGAACCCTTCCTTTAGTTTCTCTTCCACTGTTGTCTTGAGGGGGCAGTCTCTAAAGAGATGCATGTGTTCATGGAACTTTCAGCATCTGAAGGGTATGTGTTCGTAATCTATGGTTTGGCCCCATTCCTCAACCTGGTATTCTAGGGTAACGGTGCCTGGTAGGGATTTGGAAATGTTCATATAGACACATATTCTTGCATAAGAGGTTTATTTTCTCTGTTTGGTGGCTTCTGAAGACTTAACATGTTTTCCTAGAGTGTTACCAATTCCCATTAAGATTTCTTCTAACCAAAACTCTTGAGGCAAGGAGTAAAGGCGAATCCATAATAAAGCATAGGAAAAGTTTTCCTTTTTTAGGCAGAAGCGGTCGATCCAGAAGTGCAGATAGAGACCAGTGGAGTTATATAAGTAGGGTCCTCCTTCAAAGATGTGATCCTTGTCCTCTAGGTTCTAGAATATGACTGTGAAGAATCCCTTAGAGCTTAGTTGGAGCTCATAGTCCCCCTTGGAGTTCCACCATGCTTTGATCCAACGAACTAGGTCTTTTTCTGAGGGCCAAAGGCCTAAGAATTTTCCTATGAGGGTGTGGTCCCTCATGAACTGTGTATGTTCCCCTATTATGTTGCTCTTTATGACATACCTGGGTGCAACCAGGGCTTGCGGGATACATTTTTCAGTTATCCAAGCCCGAGTTGCTTCTGGATGCGAAGATTTTACATCCATGTTTGTGCATGTGCTTCCATCAGTCTCTTCTTGCAGGTATCATTCGCACAGGTGTGGAGGTAGTTCAAAGGATGACCGATGCACGTAGGAGTTCTCTGGGTCATTTGATGCGACATTGCGGTACACGGGGGCTCCCCCCCCCCCCCCCCCNCCCCTTCTGTACTCATTCTGCTAAAACGGTCAGAGCTGCAAAGCAGAGTGTCCCAGACACGTACAGAGGAGGTCGACGGTGGAAGGGGCGGAAGGCTCGCTGAAGCATGAAACCCTAAACCTAGTGGAGCTTCTCATAGACATGTTTTGTTTGTAATGGACATTTAAACAAGCTTTGGTTAATATCAAAATGTCATTTGCAACACATATTTGTTCTTATTAATAATTAAAATAATCATTTTATTAATAAGTAAAAAAAACAACTTCCCTAACTTTCACATTGTTTGTAATGTATATCTAAACAAACTTTGGTTAATATATTAAAGAAACTTCATATATTCCCTTTTCCACTTACTTTGTTCAGACAAAATTAAGAAGCCATTAAAGAATTTCGGGAAATTCTAAAAATAAAAAATCAAAGAGACTTTGTTTATTCTTTATGACTCTTAGTTATAGTTTATAGTTGGGTATGATGTGTACATTTATTATTCTTGATATAATAATAATAATATATTTTTAAGGTCACGGCCAAGCCAAACACCAAATTGATGTATGAGACGCCCTTGTTTGTGGGACAAGGAACTGTTGATTTTTCAATAACCTAGGCTCAAGCATGAAGTTCATTCCATTTTTAGCATTTTACTTGAACCATAAACAATTTGTTGCAGCAACCAAGATCACAAGAAGAAATACCATGCACAAGTACACAAGAAGTATCCTGGGAAACCCTTCTCAACAAGGGAAGAAAACCCAACCAATCCTTTGCTATATTCTTCAAGAGAAAGACCTCCACCACCATAAAAACCTAGCACACAAAAGGGTGCTCGCAAACCCTAGAAGACTAGCACCCAAGAGAGGTGCACACTTTTCCCAAGAACAAGTACTTGCTAAAATTTCCAAACTAACATTTTTGTTATGATTCCTCAATGGGGAATTTACCTTTATTTATATTAGACTGAGCCTATCAACAATAGTGTCTATTGGCACAACAGGGTCGACCTCAATAACTCACAATATAATTAATAATTACCATATAATTATCTTTTACACTAATTATCTTTCACTTTATTGTGAGGCTGACCTGTACCCTTTACATCAAAAATAGGGTTACAGATAAGTCTGACTCTTTGTACAATATAGCAAGGGATATAATACACCCACCAGTGCTCAGCCACTAGGGGCACATCCATCTATGCTCAGCCACATAGATGTCCACATCTCTATCTCACTGTGTCTCACAAGAGAACCACACTCACTAGTGCTCAATCACAAGGAACACATTCACATGTGCTCAGCCACACGCACGTCCGACTCAACAGATCTCTATCTCACTGCGTCTCACGGGAGAAACATCTGAAGTATCACATCATCTAAACTCTCTGCAGAGAGGATACCAGTACATTGTTTCATCTCTTTCTCAAAGAGAATGACACAACCAAATCATGGGCTTCCCCACACACAGGGGTACACAACATTCCATCTACGTCTCAGAGAGGAACCACACACCCAGCTCATGGGCTCCCTCACCCCACACAGGGCCACAACGTTCCATCTCTGTTTCAAAGAGGAACTACACACCCAGATCATGGGCTACCTCACCCCACACAGGGCCACAACGTTCCATGTATGTCTCATAGAGGAACCACACACCCATCTCATGGGCACACCCAACTCATGGGCTCTCTCTCAGGTTGACTCGCTCAGTCTGTGTCCTGGAGGATGTCTCATGCAGTTGTAATCATCAACACTCCCTCTCAGCTAGGGAGACATTTTCCATCTGGACAAGTCTCACACAGAAGTACTCAAACTTCGTCTTGGTTGTAGACATCAACACTTCCTCTCAGCTAGAGAGGTATTCTCCACCAAGCCAATTTCTCACGGAAGTACTCGAAATTCGTATTGGCAAGCGGTTTGGTGAAGATATCTGCAATCTGCTCATGTGTAGGAAGGTATTGCACATGTATTGTTTTCCTCTGCACCATGTCTATGATATAATGATATTTTATCTCAACGTGTTTCAATATATCATGAAACAAAATTTTCTCAGAGAGCTTGACACAACTTTAGTTATAATAATAGGATCCATCTCATGATCAAATAAATCTGTCAGAAGCTTGCGAAGACACACTGCTTCACGAACTGCCACACTCAATGTTATATACTCTGCTTCTGCGGTACTCAAGGCCACAGAGCTTTGTTTCCTATTGCACCAGAAAACCATGGCAAAACCCCAAGGTAAGACAACAACTAGATGTGCTCTTTCGGTCCACTATACTCTTTGTTCAATTTCTATCGACATATCCCTGCAAACTCAAGTCCACACTGGAGGCATATCTCAAGCCACAACCAAATGTGCCTCATATAAATCTCAATACATGATTTATTGTTATCCAATGATTATGTCTCGATTGACTCATGAATTGACTAAGTACATTCACTGCATAGCATAAATCAGGTCTGGTGTTAACCAGATACATCATTGAATCAATCAGTTGTGGATCAATCTTGTTTTAGTCATCATCATTCATTTTCTTCAAATCCATCATCATTGGTGTATGAATTTGCATTATGTCATACTGAACTTCTTTATTATCCCCACTGTATATTTTCCTTGACTTAGAAAAAATCTCGTTGGTCCTTTGTCATTCTTCTTGTCCCAAGAAGTAGTGCATCATACACAGATCCTTCATCTCGAAATTAGAAATCAAAGCTTGCTTGTATCCAACAACAAGGCTTCCTAAATAAGTCACCAAAATTAGGCTCTCGTCGCTAACAATGTAATAATATAATTCTAGATCAACAACACTCTTGTTGAAACCCAAACTCATCAAGAATCCATCCATCTTCTCGTACCAAGCACAAGGTGTCTGCTTTAGTTTATACCGGGCTTTTTTCAACATGTACACATGATATTTCTTGTCATATATCACGAGTCCTTATGGATACTTTATGTAAACTTCTTTCTCGGTCTCACCATTGAGAAAGGTTGTATTTACATTCGTCTGATGTAGTTTCCAACTCATGGATGATGCGTGGAAGTGTATTGAGCTACTGGATCAAATGTCTTATCAACTCCCTCTATTTGTGGGAATCTTCTGGCTACAAATCTCGTATTATATTTCTCAACACTTCCAACAGTTGCATGTTCCTTTGCCCCTTGTAGAGTTTGTGGAGCTTAGACAGGCCTTTCATGGCCTACTACAATGCTTCTGCGACTATCAACTAGATCAATAATTGTCTCCCTCTGAACTGCGGAGAGGGAGAAGGTAATGTCTCTTCCTTCTTCTCAAATTGTTTGACTCCCTTTGAGTCAAGTAACTCCCTCTAAAGTCTGAAGGATATATATCTTCTTTTACTTGTTTGCTAGATATTTTATGTCTTCTCAGGTGCTCTACTAACTCTTCAGTATATTATGACTTCTAGCATAATAATCAATCAATAAAGGTTTGGACTCTCGTACGAGGGATAATGGTCCAAGTCATGAGGGCTCCCACACTAGAGATAGTACCCTTCACTTATTAAGAATGCAATCAACTATAGGTTTAATGATTAAATCAAACAATTTACCTAAGTCTGCAATCATGCTCAATTTTTTATTTGGTTAGAGGAAGTAATCCTCATCTCTCTTATATTCATCCTTTTGAGGTGGGTCTGGTTCAATGTCAACTGTGGAAGCATATTTTCTTCCTTTCTTCCTGGTCGGACAATTTCTTGCATAGTGTCCATATTTGTCACATCTGAAGCATTGGATCTCTGAAATATCTCTTCCCTAATTATAACCTGAAGTTGATGGAGTCTTCTCATCTCTGAATGTTTTTCTGAAGTTTCTTTTGAATCTTCCTCCTTTCTTTGTATGAAGTGCAAGAGCATGGTTGTCATTAGGGGAGTCTTCCACTCCTCTATTTCTAAGTCTAAGTTCTTGTTGGGTACAGTCTGTCCACAAACAATCAAAAGTGGGTAGTTTTTCCCTTCCACTGATGCTTTGAAGAAAAGGTTCCCAGTGTTTTGGAAGATTGTTGAGAGTGGACAAAACAAGTTCTATGTTAGACATGTCTTCTTCAATGGCACCTAGCTGATCTTTGATCTCTGATATCTTCATAAAGAAGGTAGCAACTGTATCACCTTTTGTCATATTAGTACTTTGAATATGGCCCTTTAAGGTAATGGATCTGAGGGTGTTTTCACTTTCAAACATATCCTTCAATGCTTCATACATTTCATAAGTTGTCTTCAGGTTGGAAATACGAGGTAGGAGATTATCTCTTACTGAGTAAATGATTATTTGTGTTGCCTTGACGTCTTCTTCCCTTCTTATTTCCTTCTCTTCATCAGTAGATGTCTCTGGTAAAGTCTTTTGTATCATACTCAAAATGTCATCTTCTTCAAGGGTGATCTAAAGCCTTAACTTTCAGGAGCTGAAGTTGCTTGATCCATCAAGCCTATCTTCCACTAAGCTTTTGTTCTTCATATTTTCAGATTTCTTCACAAACTCTCGCCGACTGGACTTAGAAAACCTAATGGATAGGTTAGAATAGAAACTTTAGGGTTTGTTGGGCTTATGACTGCCAAAAATAAGCTTTGAGAGTGTCACAGGAATATTGTTGAGCTGAAACGTTCCTTCAATGAGCCGCAGGAACCCTAAAATAAAAAATCTGCAGAAAATTGTGGAACCCTAGAAACCCTAGGGCCAAAAATCCAAAATCCTCGAAATTTCACTTTGAGAGTCTCTGGAGGTGTGTTGAGGGAGGTCGTACACCCCTATCCAAATTTTAGCCCCAACTTCCAAGTGTAAAGTGTTGAAAAGGCCAAACAAGAGAGAGTCGTACGAATTTTATAAAAACCCTAGAGGGCCATACAAATTTGAAGAAAAGAGAGGAAGGTTGTGTTAATGCTTGTGCAATGGGTTCTTCAAGACCTAAGCTCTGATACCATGTTGATTTTTCAATAATCTAGGCTCAAGCATGAATTTTATTCCATTTTTAGCATTTTACTTGAACCATAAACAATTCGTTGCAGCAACCAAGATCACAAGAAGAAATACCATGCCCAAGTACACAAGAAGTATCCTAGGAAACCCTTCTCAACAAGGGAAGAAAACCCATCCAATACTTTTCTATATTCTTCAAGAAAAAGACCTCCACCACCATAAAAACCTATCACACAAAAGGGTGCTCACAAACCCTAGAAGACTAGCGCACAAGAGAGGTGCGCACTTTTCCCAAGAACAAGTACTTGCTGAATTTCAAAACTCACACTTGTGTTATGATTCCTCAATGGGGAATTTACCTTTATTTATATTAGACTGAGCCTATCAACAGTAGTGTTTATTGGAACAACATGGCCGACCTCAATAACTCACAATATAATTAATAATTACCATATTAATTATCTTTTACATTAATTATCTTTCACTTTATGGTGGGGCCGACCTTACCCTTTACATCACAAATAGGGTTACGGGTAAGTCTGACTCTTTGTACAATATAGCAAGGGATCGCATACACCCACTAGTTCTCATCCACTAGGGCCACATCCATATGTGCTCAGCCACAAGGATGTCCACATATATATCTCATTGTGTCTCACAGGAGAACCACACTCACTAGTGCTTAGCCACTAGGATTGCGTTCACCCGTGCTCAGCCACAAGCATGTCCGACTCAGCAGATATCTATCTCACTGCGTCTCACAGTAGAACCATCTGGAGTATCACATCATCTCAACTCTATGCACATAGGAGACCAAAACATTGTTTCATCTATGTCTCAGAGAGAACGACAGACCCAACTCATGGGCTTCCCCACACACAGGGGTACACAACATTCCATCTTCATCTCAGAGAGGAACCACAAACCCATCCCATGGGCTTCCTCACCCCACACAGGGCCACAATGTTCCATATTTGTCTCAGAGAGGAACCACACACCCAGCTCATGGCCTTCCTCACCCCACACATGGCCACAATGTTCCATCTCTGTCTAAGAGAGGAACCACACACCCATCTCATGGGCACACCCAACTCATGGGCTCTCTCCCAGATCGACTCACTAAGTCTAGGTCCTGGAGGATGTCTCAGGCAAGTGTAATCATCAATAGGGACCCCCTCCACCCATCGATTTGACAGTAAAGTCTACGGAGATATACATACCCTACCCCCCTTTGGATTTGAACTTGCGACCTCTTAGGAGGAAACACATGTTCTTAACCATTAGACCCATTATACATTGTGAATATTCTCTCACATGCCACATGTAACCTAACCCCACCTCTTTTTTATTGTTGATTAATCCATCATAACACATATTGCTCATCATTTTATTGTTAATTCTGGAGTCTGATTATCTTCCTAATTCATATGTAGGTCAAAGAGATTGTAGGATACACAATTCTTTGCCCCCTTGAAATTTTATTTTTATGCAATTCAAATATTGTAATTTTGTATTCAATCTGGACCATTCATTATAAGGTCGCATATCTGACGGTAGAAGTTATGTTAGGGTTTTTTGCCCTAGAAGGCAACCCTCTTTTATGATTAATTGTATTGCGGTTGTGTGGGTAGTAGAGTGAATATTGTATTCTGAGAGAGGAGACTGTGAGAGAAAGAGGATGAAGTTACAACATATGTGTTATATGTTGTATCCCTTCATTTGTTGGATAATAATAAGGAAGTTCCTAGCAATTTCTCTGGTGGATGTAGCCCACATTGGGTGAACCATGTATATATGTGTCTCTATTGCATTGTGTATCTTCTATGTTTTATTTCCACATTT
This sequence comes from Picea engelmannii, assembly GCA_009831015.1. NCBI lineage: Eukaryota > Viridiplantae > Streptophyta > Pinopsida > Pinales > Pinaceae > Picea > Picea engelmannii. Next base: position 391,822 of record ML784727.1, read on the forward strand.
GTTTTATTTTATTGCTCTATGATCCTATTTTTATAATATTTCTTTGGGTCTAAACACTTCTCCCTTTTGTATCTTTTGGCCCTTGGTTATGGAAGAAAGCGAAGATTCAAGAAGAAAGGAGAAGTATGAACTGCACGGAAGGCACAGTGACTGAGAATGGGTCGAAGTGGTCAAAGAAGCAGAAAAGAAGGAGCGAAATAAGGGAAAACTATTCGTTGAACGAGAAGATCGAGGAAGACAGATTAGCAAGGAAGATGGATCGTGGACAACTCAGCAAGCGAAAAAATCTACCAACGGATGCTTTGGATCACCGTGCAGGAAAGAAGGAGAGACAGGTTGGCGAAGCCCTGAAAACGCGGGTCAAGTTGACCTAGAGTTTTTGGATCTAGGGTTTTGACACCTAAACATTTGTGGTGTAATGTATAAATAAAGGTCTAGAGGACCTGGGATCAGGTCGTTCTGAGTTCATCATTGTGGGTTAAGAGAGTGATTATTGTTGTTGCGTGAGGAGAGTATTGTGTTGTGAGAATATTCTTGTATTGTAAGATCTTCAGCTGGGTGCGAAGATCAACCTTGTAGCTAGGTGCACAAGGAGGGGAGAGAAGAAGGGAAAGAGAGAGAGAGATCTGCAAGCTAAGTGCGCAGATAGAACTGTATGTTTTCCTATAATATATCAAGAAACATAATTTTGTGGACGTATCCCTAGGGAGAGGGTGAACCACATATATCTTGTTGTTATGTGTGATTGATGTTGTGTTCTTTGCCTTCTGTTATTCTTTTATTGCATTATTGTGTTAGATCTGAGATATAGCTGTGCGAAGTAGACTTAAGTTGGTAAAGGAATAACTAGATCTTCGTGTGTTGTTCTCTTGAATCCACTTACATTTCCTTTGGTTGTAGACACATGTGTCATGCAACCCCCTATTGCTACTTCGGGTGAGACTGCATCTGCTTCGCAGGTGTTGTCGAAAGGGCCAGTAGTTAGGGCTTGTTGGTGCACTGTTAGAGTTGAACCCTGGCTCTACCCCTGTGCCAACAAATTGTTCTGTTGTCAGGACCAGGATCATCTTGAGGGAATGTCAAGGTGGTTTCCATTGAAGACAGATATTCATAAGTGGATAGAAGAACAAGAGAAGGACTTCGTTGAGGCTTAGAATAAAAACCCTAATATAAGTATAGAGGATTGGTTGGGAAGGTATATCTTTACCGATATGCACGACATTCTCTTTAGAGGAATTCATGAGGAGCTATATGAGTGGTTAGCCAGATTAGCAGATACCCAATTTGAGATCGGATCTAGACCACATGTGGTTTGGACATTGACGTTGATCAAGAAGGTCAAGAGAGTTGATAACGTTGTTTCAAGATCAGTAGATCACTGGTTTTATAGCACTATTGGAGGTTACATTACCAAGTTTTCTATTGATAAAGTAGAGTCATATAGTCAAGTAGAGAGGTATTTCTTTAAGGGACCGAGAGGAAAATTTTTACACTTTTTGAAGTTGAAGATCAAGATGTTATTGCATGAGAAGAACATCTTGAAGATACAGTAATTGGTTGGATTGAAGAGCTAATTTTTAAGAACTCAGATAGCGACATTGACACAAAGGTTGGACATACACACAATGGGAGAACCTTCAGAGAGGTTCCTCTAGTAAACATGTTTGAGCAGAACCATAAACCACTAGCACAGAACAAAGGGTTCTACAGTTGAGAAGAAGAAGAGTTATTGGACGAGGAACATTCAGATTCTGCTAGGGTAGAGGAAGAGAAGACTGAAGAACCTCGCCGAGAAGAATCAAAAACTTCAGGAACTGCGTTGATTGTCGAAGTAAGTACTATTACTCCTCCTGTTGTTTTAGCACCATTGAGTAACTAGAGTAGCCAGAGCTATGAGAGCACTCAGAGCACTATTACCAGCAGTTCAACAAATACTCAATCAAGCACCCAAGGAAGATCTATGGCAGATGAAATGAGGCTACCTATCTTTAGAGGAGATGGATCTGAAGATCTTGATCAACACTAGTTCTTATGTGAATTTGTAGGGAGTATTAAGCAAGTCAATGACGAAGCTGTTAAGAGAGCTCAGTTTAGTACTACCTTAAGAGACCGCACACTGAGTTGGTACATGAAGTTTGTTAAAGGAGTTGCACAACCTAAACCACTAAACGATATCAAGACTTCATTGAGTGCAGAGTTCAAGAAACCCAAGTCGGAGTAACAGTGCATTACATAACTAAAAGAAATCAAGAAGAGAGTAGTTGAACTTGTTTGGGAGTTTGATCAGAGGTTTAAGACCTTGACAGGCCGATTGATTTTTCAGATCCCAGACGAGCAAAACAAGGAATGGCTCATTCCTGCCCTCTTTCCACACATCAGAGTTCCTCTTATGCAACAGAAGGTCGCTTCGCAGGCTGAGGCGTTGGATATCACCATGAAGTTAGAATCAGCCCTATGGGAGAATCCATCTCAGGTATGAGTCAACTAATTAGCTTATCTCTGCGGGTTGAAGATATGAAGAAAGAAAAGGGAAAATATAAAAGAGAAGACATATGGTGTATCAGATGCAAGTCAAAGTGCCATGACAAGGAACAATGTCCCCTATTTAATGAGTACTTGGCCTCTGAAGCTCCGAGCCCTTTAAAGCAGGTTACTCTACCCTCGTGCAAGGTATGTAGAAATAAACATCGCCCTGGTGAATGTTATTACATGCAAAAAAAATTCTAGACACCTACAAATATTTATTGCACATTATGTAAATTTGTGGGAGATGATTGTTATTGGACTAATCGGTGCATATGATCAAGGAATTACACAATAAAGTAAGAGTGACTTTATGGGAAAGGGACATGCTGCTGTATCATATTAATTGAAAGTAGAAGATACAACTTGATCGCCTTGATGTCGCAAGCTTCCTTTCGGTGACTCTTGGTTCCAACATACACACTTGCTCTGTACTTGCATGAAGAAGATCCAATTCCTCTTGATCGACCTACTAGAGTCTCCAAGCTTCTGTTCAAGCAGGGTTATTCACACAATTCCTTCACCAATTCTTCAATTAATCTTGCTTAACCTTTTCCATGAGAATCGTTTCAATATATAGGAGAGGGTGAGATGGTTACATGGATGAGAATGATCCCACCAAATCAGAGAAGCCAATAAAATGAAAACCATACGAATGCCAACTCATTTTCTAGAAGATTCCCTTCTAGAACCCTAGAGACTTCTTCTCTTTTCCAAGATTAAAAACAAGTTTGCACCCTGTGTATAGAGCAACTTGCGAGAAGTTCGCACCCTGTGTATAGAGCAACCAGCGAGAAGTTCGCACCCTAGATGAAGGTGGCCTACGAGAATGGTTCATTCTCGCACCCTAGGCCATATGCAGCCTGTGAACTCACTTTGAAAATATGTTTTCTGGAAGGAGATAAATGTCACTTTTCTCAGGAGAAAGTTCTTGTTGGGAGCCTGAGTACACTATTGTTAATACATCACCAAGTTGACCAAAATCATGTGTAACAGAATGCTCCCCAAAGTATGAGGCCGGAATTAGTGACAGCCGAAATACTTTGTAAACTGTGTGTGTGTGTCGGAAACTAGGAGCGCACCTAATCGAAAACCTGCAAACAACCAAGCATCTGCAGAATATTATACTAGTTCTGAGGTAGGCATTCCCATACTTAGATCACAGACAGATGACATCATAAACATAGGTCATGGCCACCAATCATACACCGTGGATCCACGTCGTCAAAATATCACATAGCCACCAAGAATAAACTGTGGATCCATGCAAGAAGATTCAAATTAAGACGACATAGCCACGAGACATACAAAGTGGATCTATGTGTCAGCAAATTATACATATTCCATCGCAGCCTGGATCAAAGAGATGAGACCCAGGGTCTTCAATCCCGTCACCTGAAAGTACGAATCTAACCATATGATTACATGTGCTGAAGTCGAACATGGTAGAAACCACTTGATTACTGGTCATTGATGAAACCATCAACAAGTACGAGGGAAATCACCATTAATTTCAATGAATCCCAAGGTACACTAGTACAATCCATCGAATGTGAATGAATGAGTTGAGGTCGAACATTTGACGGAATCTCCCAATCAGGGGTCAATGATGAAAACCCACTGTTGAAAGCGAGGAAACCTGCCATTGAGGCATGCAAGTTCCAAGGTACCAAATAATTTCTAAGTCTTGTTTCCGGATAATGAGCTGGAGTCAACGGAACAAAACTCGTCACAGGAAGGCCTTGATGTATCCATCCGTTGGATCTTTTAATGACTATGGATGAGTTTTAATTTTGCATGCGTTAATTATCCAATTGAGAAGATTAATGAAAGAATGAGGAAAAGAGAGGAATTATGAAATCCATATACACATATGCAGATCTGAGATGAAGTAATCAACAACAAACCATAACATGAGGATTGATAACAGAGTTCGGCACAATGTTGCCTACGTCTCCGGGCCTTTGTCTCTGTGGGGGAGGCTTCTTTATTTCTGTTCAAAAGCTCAAAAGTACATCGCAGCAGTGCCAATTGGCTACAAGACTGATCTGGTCATGTTCTTCTAGATCTCTAGAATCCGGCAAAGAAAACAGCACGCAAAACGAACGTCCAGAGCTCCCAGAAATGGCCCGCAAGCGTCTGCTCCTCAATAGCTTCCCTGCATAAAAATGGCTTTGGCTTGGCTTCCCTTCAGCATAACTCTGCTCTGACTGTCCTCCATGGCCTCAAACAAGCCTGGTTTATATAGATCTGAAGTTGGTTATCCATCCCCAACTTCCTCCCAAAATTTGGGCTCCAAAAATGCCCAATATCTCCCAAAAATGACCAAAATCCATTAATATCAGGCATAATATCAATAAAAATCCAAAACTTTAACAAAAAAACCACTTTTGTACAAATATGGGCACAGCCCCCAAACATGCGCGCCCCTGGTCACTTGGGCACCTCCATGTGGCCAGGCGTTGTCCCTATAGTGCGATGGCCCCCCCTGTATTCGGCTGGCTCCTGGTCCTGTGGCACGGTCCATGGAACTGATGGCTCACAACCTACCCACACGTTCGGGCTGGCTCCTGGTCATCGGGCGTGGATAGAACCGAGGGCTAACAACCCGAGCCATGAGGGATAGGCCCCCGTCCAAACTTTTCGCACCGTTTTAAACCCCGCGCTCCTGGTTATATGGAGCGGTTATGTGTAATGCAATATACAGTGGGCTGGGGCTAAGCCCCAGCCCTTTCCGCCTCTGTATAAAGCTTTGTTTTAATTAAATAAATACTTTACCATATAATTAACAAGCACCAACAGTGGCCCGGGTGGTTAGCCCGGTCCTGCCGGTCCATAGCCCGGAGGAGAGGTCGGGGGTTCGACCCGGGTGGTTAGCCCGGTCCTGCCGGTCCATAGCCTGGAGGAGAGGTCGGGGGTTCGACCCCTGTGGAGATGATAAAATTTTACACAAACCACGAGCCAACCACAGGGTGCCACGTGGCAGCCCATGACTGGGCCACGTGGCACATCAACAACCAAACAAAAACTACCAACTGTCAAATGCTGACTCATCCACGTACGCTGCCACCTGTCACTGTACTTGCCCAGTCAACCTGCTGACGTCATCCCTGCCACATCAGCTTGTGCCACGTGTCACCCTTACAGTGGTGACACATGTCACCCTCTGACTGGTCCAATTGTCTGTCGTACACCACATCATCTACCACATGTCGTCTCCAGGAGCTACCACGTCATCTTTACGACTGTACGACCTATACAATCAGCCTGCCACGTGGTACTGTACGGATTGTACGGACTATACAGTCATCCCCTTTTTTGCATGTTTGGGTTTTCGGACAGAATGTGAAATCGTTCGCATACGGAGCCCGTTTGACGAAGTAAATATATGGATGGAATCAGGAAGACGAGATGGACGCAATGGCGTTGGTTTCGTTGGATTCCGAGCACTTTCATTTTTTAGCCTTTTTGAGCCCTGTCAGGCTTCTGGATCTGATTTTGGATCAATCAATGACATGAAATGAGTAACAAACTTTGAAGGTGAAACAGAGCATGATATAGGTTGAACTAGACACGGGGAAGGCTGACACGGAGAGAATGGACAACTGCAGATGGCTGACTCAATAGAGGTTTTGGATGAACTTCTCTTGAACATATGAATGACACGACCAATGATTTGGCAGCACTAACTCAGAGACGACTCGGGATATGACCTTGTAGCAAGTCGAATGAAAGATAAACATATTTTCCAAACCGGCTTCAGATAATGAATAGGGGGGTGTCATGTTCAAGAGCGACGCTTACTGCCAATAATATGAATACGAAAACATATCCCTTTCCCAAATTTTCCCCCACCATTTCTAGCGAGTACCTCTTTATTTTTACGCAAGCTTGAGGAGGATAACATATGCTTGTGTATGTAAGTTCATCCTTCGGATGAGTCCTTCGGATTATGTTTAACGAACCCTAGGAAGGAGTGGTTTGGTCCCATTACGGGTCTTTCGATGTTTGTTTAACGAGTCCAAAGATAGAAAACTCGAAGGTTTTTCATGATTATAGAGTCTGGAAAAACACTCAAAAGAGAAATCTCTCAATTTCTTTTTCGTAAAATAGTTTGATGAGATCAAAAAAGAGATAAATTACCACCCAACAGACGCTTTCTTCAAATACTTTAACGAGCGTGAAAATAGCAAGATCGCTCGGCAATCTTTTCACGTTTAGAGAGTCTGAAAAGAGCTTAAAGAGGACTCCAGGGGGTTCCTTTTTCGTATAACCTTGTTGAGCCTGAAAAAGTGATAAAAGTGTGCTCGATTACATTCTCATGTATTTTCTAGCATGCGAACGAACAAAGACCAAGCTCGAGGTTTTGTCTAAAAACCATAAAAAACAACTTAAACATGCGATGAAAAAGAGAAAAATATCCGTATCCCTACATATGGATGTCGAAGTCGTCATGTCTGCAAAAATTCGCACTCATAGGGGTATTAGGCATTAGGTTTGATAAAATAAAACAATTATAAAAGCCAACAAAAATGGTAAAAAGTAAATATAAGTGGGTAAAAGTTCTTTTACCATAGTCATTGTAACTTTGCCAAGATTTTAGCCCAAAAACCCCTCTTTTGCCCTTAAATTTCGGTGCTCGATTGCGAAAGGTACGAACAACCATTTGGCGAACCGTCTCTGGCAGTGAGGTAAGCTCCTTGTCTTGTATCTTTTCATGGTTCAATTTTTTGTTTTCATTGGTAAATTTCAATTTTTTGAGCTTGTTTTAGGGCTAAAATTTGCGCTCGGGCATTCTCGCAGGCTAGCCACATGGGACCTGCGAGAATGCATGATTCTCGCAAGTGGCCCAAAAGGCACTTGCGAGAACCTCACACTGTGCCAAAGGGGCACCTGAGAGAACCGCAAAATGAAAAATTTCCTTAATGTTTGCTCAATGAAAAATGTACCAAGGCTTGAAGAGAGTTGTTGACCTTCTTCTTATGGTTCTTGTGCAGGCATTTGGCTGTCACCATGGTTTTGGAATGGCGTGAAAGAGAGCATGAAGAAGATGATGATATTGCTGGGAATAACCCGGGCACCATTGCTACTTTGCGAGACTGTGGTCTCCTGAAATTCTTTTGGATCCCGGGTATGGGGGCCCAAGTCAGGTTGTTGGAGTACCTCGTTCATATGTGGGACGTGGACCAACAAGTATTCCACGTAGGGGTCCACACATTGTTCTTGGATATCGAGGACGTTTATTTTCTGACAGGACTGTCATGGCGTGGGTACCACGCTAGCTTGACTGGTAGCCGAGGTGGTGGGCTGCCTATGAGTGAATATTGTCGTCAGTACTGTGTTCCAGAGGCAGAAGGAATCAAAGGAAAAGTGGCCATTTGGGGGTCCAGGATTCGACCCTTCGCACTATTTTGTTCACCATTGCTCGTATGGATGGGAGTGTTTCTCCACACATGTCTCTCCAAAGCTACTTTCAGTACGCCATAGAGTGTACTGAGCCTCGGGTCTTTAACTGGTCAGACGCAGTCCTTCGTAGCGTGAAGAGGCAGTTGACTAAATGCAGGAGAGGCAACCTGAAGCAATTCGGGTATGGGTCACTATTGGTGTCCTTCTTTCTTGAGAGGGTTCCCTTGCTGAGGTTGCAGGTTGAGTGGGGTTTACTGGCTCCAGAGGATCCAAGGATGCTGAGGTGGTGTAACCTCATGGCCTGACATGTAGCTGGACCAATCATCAAATACAATGATTCCTTCTTTAACTGGTTGCGACCACAGATATTGATGGTCGATGATTATGCCTATGCTGGGTTGGACTTCCGAGGGGATCCGGACTTGGCCCTGCCCGAGGGTGCTCAGTGGGGAGATCTAGGTAATAAGTACACATTTTTTACTTTTTAAATGTTTTTGTGAATTTTATCATATGCAAATGTTTTTATGTTTGTCCCACGTCTAATTACAAAAGTTCTTTTTTGATGACATAGACGTGGGGTCTTATCGACCTCCGGGTACTTCTCCTATTCAAGGACGAGGAGAGGTGGCTCCAGTGCCATGATGGGATGTTGAATATTATGAGGCAGTGGAACAAAAGTTAAAGGGTTTGACTACAGACATTCCAGACATGCCTCTTGGAGAGGTCCCATGACGTTATCAGTGTCATACGGTGGGCGTGTCAGAGTCTATTGGCCGACTGCTTCGTAGGGTTGCCTAGGTAGTCGTTTGTTACTGTGAACGTCATCCATGATGTTACTTTGTAGAAGCTATGAGCTTCAGATTTTGAAATTTTGGTCCTTGGACAGAACTTTTTGTAAAAAAAAATTTGATCGTTATATATACATACGGCTTCTACCGGCTTATCTTGTGTTGTGTGATACTTGTGATGTGATTGATTTATAAATGACCCAAATGTTTGTCTAATACATAGTTAGCTAATGCATCAGTTAATGTATTTAGACATCTAGGAATATTTTGATACTCAATATAATCAAAATAACATTCCAAGAGGTGAATTCGCAAATATATCTGTAACAAAGTAGGACTTCAAATAGCATAGATATTACTTAACTGTAGTACTACGAGCTGTGAATCGAGTCGCACAACCAAGTGACGGATACCGAACGAGATAGAATCAATCAACAATTCGATAACGGCGCTATACTCTGCAATATTGTTAGTCGCACTGTCAAGGCACACACCTCGTAGAGTGATAAGTTCATTTGTAGGGGCGTAAATTGCCCATGCAGCAGAAGCAATGTTCTGAGTACTACGGCTAGCGCTATTAGCGAAGCCAATGTGGGGTAGTGAAGACTCCGACATATGGAAACCAAACGCAACGTAACATAAGGGCAGAGACCAGATAACGAAAAAAACATACTAAAGTAACACACAAGAAGTATGATACAATAAAATACAAGTATTCGTGCACAGGTGATCTTATGCATAGTACTTCTTTAAGTACAACCCATTTCTGGGTTCACTCAGAGGGATATCATCGTAATCTACTAACTCGTAAGCTCCTTTCTCCAAAACTCGTCTAATTATATAAGGACCTGGTCACATGGCTTCGAATTTTCCAGCTCCTAGCATATCTCGATCTTGTTCATAGAGGAGAACCAGATCTCCTTCGGAGAAAATGCGAGGCTTGACATGTTTGTCGTATTGGGCCTTGACACGTTTCTTCTAGGCTTCTATGACTAGGGTAGCATTGCGTCGAGTTTCATCTAATCGCATGAGATACAACAGACGTTCTTCCTCTGCAGAAGTGTTTGGTAGGAGTTCGACGGATAGTTTTAAGGAGGGTATCTCACATTCAATCGGGAGGATGGCTTCTAGACCATAGACTAACCGGAAAGGTGTAAACCCAGTAGCAGATTTAACCGACGTCCGGTAAGCCCACAATGTTGAAAACAACGCTGTGTGTCAACTTGTTTTGTGAATCCCTGTCATTCGTCGAAGCATGGTTATGAGAACTTTATTAATCGCTTCGACTTGGCCGTTGGCTTGTGGGTAATAGGGCATTGAGTTTTCATGGCGAAGACCCAACTTTTCAGTGAGTTCGGACATCATGAAGTTTCTAAAGTGGCTACCGTGATTAGTGACGATAGCCCGAGGAACACCAAAACGAGCTATGATGTGATTGAAAATGAATAATGATGCGGTCTTTCCAGTATTGTCGAATGTCGGCATTGCCTCGGCCCATTTTGTAAAATAATCTACGGCTACAATAATGTATCCATGCCCCTCAGCCAAGTGGGGGTGACATGTCATGAAATCGATACCCCATTTTACAAAGGGACCAACAAAGACCATAGGGTGAAGAGGAGCAGGATGTGATCGTATTTTATGATTATAGGTCTGGCAAGCATGGCATTTTTGGACGGCGATTATGCAATCGTTAAATAAAGAAGGCCAAAAATACCATGCTCGTAAGATCTTCTGGGTAGTAGCATACTCGGACATATGACCACCACAGGCTCCAGAATGGTAGTCATTTAAGCCTTTCTCGGCTTCGTCGAATGTGAGGCAGCGTCGAAAAACTGATTCAATCCCACAACGATAAAGAGTATCCCCAAGGATAATATATTGACAGGCTTGGTAGCGTATTCGACACCGGTTAGTACTGGACAAATTGGGCCGAAAAGTCTGGGTTTGGAAATATATGATGATATCGTCGTACCAAAGATCATCGGAACTAATTAGGAAAATGGATTCATCAGGTAATGAATCGACTGCTACATTTTCCGTTTCGGAGTAGGGAAAGTCGCATCTCAACTCGGAAAACACTAAGGACTTCTTGGACTTAGCTCGTTCGAATTCCAAGTCAAACTTCTGGAGTATCACGATCCATTTGGAGTATGTTTCCCCTAGCAATTGATGTGTGAGAATGTGTTGCATAGGGTTGCAGTTAGAAATTACCGTAGTCTTACGAGAGAGGATATAGTGCCAGAAACGTTGAACTACTTGGACGGCTGCCAAGGCCAATTTTTCGACATGTAAATACTTGGTTTCAATAGGTGTTAGACTTCGACTCAAGTAATATATAACATGTTCGTCATGAGAATCATCCTCTTGGACGAGAACCATAGCAATGGTGTAATCCGAGGCTGCGAGGTAGAGGAAATAACCAGACTGTAATCGAGGGGAAAGAGAAGCGGAGCATGTGTCAGGGACAGTTTCAAAGCTTCAAAGGCTTTGTTTGCGATGGTATCCCATACGAACTCAGACCCCTTTTTGAGTAGTCACGTAAATCCAAGAGTTATCTCGGCATAGTTCGGGATGAAACGATGAATAAAGTTTGATTTTCCTTGCAAACTTTGTAACTGGCGAAGTGTAGAAGGAGGAAGGAGATTGAGAATCGCCTCGACCTTTAAAGGATCTACCCTGATCCCTTGACGTGAAATAATAAAGCCTAGAAGTTGGTCGGATTCTACGCAGAAAACACATTTGTGAGGATTCAAGCGTATATGGTAAAACCAACAGCGGAGGAAAATGGCTCGGAGGTGGATTGGATGATCGACCTGGCGCATGGAATGAGCGGGTAAGTCATCAAGATATGGCTGCACGATGTGCTTGATATCATGGAAGGCATAAGACATAGCGCGCTGAAAAGTTGCACCAACATTCTTTAGACCGAAAGGAAGTTTCCGATAGGCAAAAGTGCCCCAAGGACAAATGAAAGCGGTTTTGTGTAGATCCTCGGGAACAATATTAATTTGATTATATCCAGAGAAACCATCCATCAGAAAGAAGATTTTGCTTCCGGCGCAATCGTCAACAATCTGATCGACGAAGGGGGTAGGAAAGTTGTCTTTAGGACAAGCTTTGTTAATATCCCTATAATCAACACATACGCAGATTGTGCCTTGTTTCTTGTTGATCGGGACAAGATTGGAAACCCAGTCGGTGAGGGCCACCAGGTAAATAAAGACAGCTTTGAGAAGTTTCTCGACTTCAAGCTTAATAGCAGCCGCTTTACGTGGGTGAACTGGGCAAAGGCGTTGCCAGATGGGTTTAGCATCTGGGTATGTCTTAATCTCATGTATCACGATGTCGGGGTCGATACCACAAGAGTATTCGGGTCTGCAAGTTGTACGAGGAGTGCCCAAGCGCAGCATGGAAAAATCTCGTTTCAAGCTTCCAGCCAGTAAGCGAGCGAAATTATATTGACGACGGTCCAGATCCTTTCATAAGAGCAGATCGGCAGTCAGCGGGAAATCGTGAATAGTAGAGTTGCGTCGAGATTAGCGTAAATAGATCGTGCCCATATTGTATGTAGGGAAGAATAACAGTCATCCATCCGAGGGACGCGTGGCACGAGATCCAATCGCATCGGCTTTTCGGCAGTCGCGAGTTCAAGGGGTGAAGGTTGTATGTTGTTGTACATTTCGAAACCCTGAACCTCGAAGTGCCAATGGCACCCAAAGTCGGGCCCGCAGTACCAAGGGGAAGTCTCAATCGTCCATCTGAAGTGGACACTTGGCGCGTGATTAGGCTCCCCGCCTTTTCGCCCATCGTGGTTTCGAAGCACAAGTAGCAGTTCCCTCATATCCCCGATGCGCGAAGTAACGAGAGCGTCCAGGACCTGGGTCCCACAGCAACGTCTGGAGAGTTTAGGACCATCAGATTTGGAGGACACGTGGCGCCCAATTGAGTTGTCTCGGCATTTCGCCCATCGCAACTATGATAAGCAAGGATCAGCTCCTTCCTATTCGCAAACGCCGAAAGCCCCTATGGAAATAAAAGCAAGGTCACGGTCCGTGGTCATTTGGGAAACAAAAGAGCTAAGCAAAAGGGGCTAAAAGCGTTGAGTCCAGTCGCCGAAAGGATCATCGTGATCTCCAGATGCCAGCGAATACGATTTCGCTCCTGGTTTCTGCTTGGAGTAAATGAAGGCAAAAACGGATGGTTGAAACCTCTTTTCATTCATTGAATATGAGATATGGAGGGTCTGGCAAGCGGTCTGTTCAAAGGAGTTATGTGTATTGATTATCCAAAGAAGCCATGTCGAAGTCCTTGATTAGACAGAGAAGTTTTCACACGCCATTTTGGCCTTTAATGTTTCGGCTACCTCCCCTGCAAAGGCCATGCGAAGTTAAGGTAGCATCTATCATAGGCGCACGATCATCCTGAGTCTGCATGGGCAGACTGTCAGAAGACATGCAGACGCAATATTTTTAATGCAGTGTCTTGTTTTTGCTGTTGTTGTTGTTTTGGAGTATATGTAGGCATTTTTTCCATTTTTGTAAGGATCGATGGTAGAGCGAAGCTCCCGATTGTAATGTTTTAACAGACACTCTAGTTCTCTGGTTATGCATCTATATGTAAGATTTCTTGTTTAATGAAAGAGATTTTCCTTATTCTATCTAGTTTTCATCTCATACTGAGGGAGTTCATGATTGACCGATTAACATGAATTATTGCAGTTGTCTTATGATAAAGGATTTATTGTGGCACTATTGTATTCTCTGGTTTTCTGCGTTTGAACATTAGAAGATCTTGCGTTTAAACGCCTTCTCCTACAGTCTGTTAGAAACCTGATGTTGACAATAGACCTTTGCATCTCTCTGATACAAGTCTTCCCCCTACTCACCCTTACTACAACTCACTGTCTAAAGTTTGATTAAGACCTCACCTGCCCACGCCTACCTAGCCTAGTTTCGGAGTTAGAACCACATCGTCTTGAGTTGGCTTCCAATCGATCACCCTATTAAACAAATCGTGATACAAACTGATGGGCGTCGGGCTCTGCTCCTGCTGCAATCTAGGGGTGACTCCTGACGCTAACATTTCTGGCGCCATTGCCGGGGACGAAGTTGAAGATTTTCCCTGGACAGAACGACATTGAGCCTTTGATTCTGAAGGTGCATCAGACATCAGAGCCCTTAAAGATTTCTACTGTACACCTGGCGACTCCACTGTGGGGACTCCATTGTTTCCACATCACTGTTTCAACTGTGACTACTGTTAGCAAACCTGAAAGCTGACCCTAAGGAGCTTTCTCGAGAAGGTTTCAGCAGCTACTTTCTCAGCTTGAGAAGCTTCCTGGGGTAACGACAACGTTAAGATTTGGTCTTTGATGGTGAACAAGGACCAGGTACATTTGAAGTTGCGCATCTTTCACCTGGTGACTCCATGATTCGAGGATCGATTGGCGACTCCACTGGTTCGATATGGAGAAAATTATGGCTCAAAGGTTTGCTTTCTGTGACTTTTCCCAGATAGTTGGGTTTCCTAATGCACTTCATGATAGAGACCAATGGGAAGATTTCCTCCCTGAATTTCATGCAACAAGTTGGGAGGAACCAGCTGAGCATTTACTGGACTTCCATGAGGCTATTAACTGACACAATATCACGCATGAGGATGTCCGAATTAATCTCTTCAGGTATTCATTGAAGGGAGTTTCTCTTGAGTGGTGTCAATCTCTTCCCGCTGTGAGCATCCGCTCTTTAACAGGTTTTCATACAGCTTTCAATTCATTCTGTAAAGACTACTATCCAGCTGATTGTTTGTTTGAAAACTGTTGTGAGGAGTTTTCTTCGCTTCATGAAGCCTCTGCTGGCCCTGAAGACCAGGTCCATGATGAATCTTTTACTGTGGAGGAAAGCATTTGCCAGGAAAATATGGAGGTGTTGAATGATATTAACTGTGTTAGCCCTAGAACGGAAGCATCTGACATCATATCGGATGCCTATATTCCTTTAGATGTTCATAACGATCAACATGCCTCTTGTGGAAATTGTGAGTTTATAGAGCAAATGTGGTACATGGTAGATGACTCACCTGGATATCGGGTTGAAGCAGATGCTCCTAGCAGCTCTTCTCATGATGACGAAGACCCTCTCTTTTTAAAAGAGGGGTTAGTTGTGGAAGAGGATTCTTCTCTTTTCCCTCAGGGGGTTTCTCACGATATATTTTTACCTGGAATTAAAGAGAAAATGATTATGTATGGGCAGCCAGAAGCAGTAGGTCCCATTGTCCCTGAAACGGAAATTTTTTACGGGATCACTGTGCTGGAGGAGGGTCATATCAATGAAGGACAACCCCTTTTTGATGTATATTATAGTGATGATGAGCAGCAAGCTTATCCTACATTTGATCACTATAAATATACTGAAGAGCCAATCAGCGAGCAGAACCACCCCATGGTCCCTATTTATGATGAATACGAATCTGACCCGGGGGAGAGCCAAGAAGAGGAAAAGGAACCAGAGGAACAGATGAGCACATATTTCATTCCAGAGCCAGTCAGTGAGCAGTTACCGCCTGAGATCAGTGAGCCTACGTCAGTTGTCCATTTACATGTGCTTATCAAAGATATTCAACCACATGTGAGCAACTCTGTAGCAGAGGAGGTTGCCTGTCACCAATTTTCCGAAATTCTCCACTCATTATATGACCCTGTCGGCGAATACATGGAGTGTCATATCCTTTATGCCTTGGAGCCGCCCTATTCCATATCACCTTCATCCTGTGAGGAGAAGTTGAAGAGTGTAGTCGTTCTACTGTCACGGTTACACTATCTGTTGGTGATCATCGATAGAAGGAAGGAGCTTCTATCTAGGAAGCTGCTTGAATGGCTATGGTAAAAGTTATCTTACACCTAGCCCATGTAAAATATTTTATTAGCATTAGGACTGTATATAAATAATCTCCTTTGAGCATGTAGCTTTATTTGTTACTTTTATTTTTTAGCCTGTATTTTCAGCAGCGAGATGTTTTGAGCATGACTCCATAGCCCAACAGCAAGGCACTGAAGCTGTGGAATGAGTTCTTAGAGCATCACAGGGATGACTCTATCCCCTATGGAGCCTAATGTTAGTGACATTTCTTGTCCTAGGCACAAGAGTATTCAGGTCTGCAAGTTGTACGAGGAGCACCCAAGCGTAGCATGGAAAAATCTCGTTTCAAGCTTCTAGCCAGTAAGCGAGCGAAATTATATTGACGACGGTCCAGATCCTTTCATAAGAGAAGATCGACGGTCAGCGGGAAATTGCGGATAGTAGAGTTGCACCGAGATTAGTGCAAATAGATCACGCCCATATTGTATGCAGGGAAGAATAACAACCATCCATCCGAGGGACGCGTGGCACGAGATCCAGTCGTGTCGACTTTTTAGCAGTCACGAGTTCAAGGGGTGAAGGTTTTATGTTGTTGCACATTTCGAAACCCCGAACCCCGAAGTTCCGATGGCACCCAAAGTCGGGCCCGCAGTACCAAGGGGCAGTCTCAACCGTCCATCTGAAGTGGACACCTGGCGCGTGATTAGGCTCCCCGCCTTTTCGCCCATCGTGGTTTCGAAGCGCAAGTAGCAGCTCCCTCATATCCCCGATGTGCAAAGTAACGAGAGCGTCCAGGACCTGGAACCCACAGCAGCGTCTGGAGAGTTTAGGACCATCAGATTTGGAGGACGCGTGGCGCCCAATTGAGCCGTCTCGGCGTTTCGCCCATCGCAACTATGATAAGCAAGGATCAACTCCTTCCTATTCGCGAACGCCGAAAGCCCCTATGGAAATAAAAGCAGGGTCACGGTCCGTGGTCATTTGGGAAACAAAAGAGCTAAGAAAAAGGGGCTAAAAGCGTTGAGTCCAGTCGCCGAAAGGATCATTGTGATTTCCAGATGCTAGTGGATACGATTTCGCTCCCGATTTCCGCTTGGAGTAAATGAAGGCAAAAACGGATGGTTGAAACCTCTTTTCATTCATTGAATATGAGATATGGAGGGTCTGGAAAGCGATCTGTTCAAAGGAGTTATGTGTACTGATTATCCAAAGAATCCATGCCGAAGTCCTCGATTAGACAGAGAAGTCTGCACACGCCATTTTGGCCTTTAATGTTTCGGCTACCTCCCCTGCAAAGGCCATGCGAAGTTAAGGTAGCGTCTGTCATAGGCGCACGATCATCCTGAGTCTGCATGGGCAGACTGTCAGAAGACATGCAGACGCAATATTTTTAATGCAACATCTTGTTTTTGCTATTGTTGTTGTTTTGGAGTATATGTAGGCATTTTCGCCATTTTTGTAAGGATCGATGGTAGAGCGAAGCTCCCGATTGTAATGTTTTAACAGACACTCTAGTTCTTTGGTTATGAATATGTATGTAAGATTTCTTGTTTAATGACAGACAGTTTCCTTATTCCATATAGTTTTCATCTCATACTGAGGGAGTTCATGATTGACTGATTCACATGAATTATTGCAGTTGTGTTATGATAAAGTATTTATTGTGGCACTATTGTATTCTCTCGTTTTCTGCGTTTGAACATTAGAAGATCTTGCGTTTAAACGCCTTCTCCTACAGTCTGTTAGAAACCTGATGTTGACAACAGACCTTTGCATCTCTTTGATACAAGTCTTCCCCCTACTCACCCTTACTACAAATCATTGTCTGAAGTTTGATTAAGACCTCACCTGCCCACGCTTACCTGGCTTAGTTTCGAAGTTAGAACCACATCGTCTTGAGTTGGCTTCCAATTGATCACCCCATTAAACAAATCGTGATACAAATTGATGGGCGTCAGGCTCTGCTCCTGCTGCAATCCAGGGGTGACTCCTGATGCTAACACCCGGCATTTCTTCATAGCTCCAGGTGAAGACGTCACGAAATTCTTTGAAAAGTGACTTGTAGGTGACGATTTCATCAGGGGAACACAAAGCTTCGATATGCACATTTTCGACAATTCCAGGTTTGATGGATATGTCGAGGGGAATAGTGGGTGAGATATTGCTTAAGTTCCCTTCGGAAAACACATCGTGTGTGGACTCTGGAACGGTTGAAATGATGACAACGGTCGACGGGGTCGAGATCCGTTGGTAGCTCTTGATGGTGTGTTGTTCCAGGAAGAGGATGGAACGGTGATGTCCATCATTCCAAGGCATGTCTTCCATGATAGACATAATCATCTCATCCATGGGAAAAATGACGCGGAAAGGATCTGGAGATAAATCACCAAGAGAGGGGGTAGAAGGGGTTGTTGATTGAATGGCCCGATAGGCAGATTTGACCGGACTCAAAGGCATTTCGTCGTAGTAACGAAGATGATCGCTAGGGTCGGGTACCATGCATGGGTCGTGAGACGTAGGGGTTCCGTGAATCGAGGTGGAGACCATGTTGATTGAAGTGACAGACGAGTGTGGAACATCGGGTGGTGGAATGGGGAAGGTACCCATTAACGAAGAGTCTTTGAGAAGACCTACACCGACGTTCTCATAACCCGGTGGGGTTTTGGTGATGAACGGTATGTTGTCAGTATGCGTATCTGAGTTAAAGAAGGATAATTGGTCGACGGTAATTACCTTTCCTTGATGTGGGAAATGTATAACACGAAACAGAGACGACACAACTGCGTGCATGGAATCGATCCAGCTATGGCCAAGCAGAAGATTGTAATCGAGATGAGCGTCAAAGACTTCCACTTCGACTTGGATCGTTTTGCCTTCTAGCGTGATTGGCAATGAAGGAAGGACATCATAAGGCTTAAAACCAGAGCCATTCAAGGCTTTGAGCGTGCTATGGGATTCAGTCAAAGAGGGAGAGTCGATGGCTTTCCAGCAGGTAACAGACATGACACACGTCGAGGCACCCTCGTCGACAACGGTTCTACAAATTTTTTTATCAAATACAATCACTTGGATTTGGAATGCGAGTTGAGGGGGTAACCTTGGAATGTGATCTTCCAAGTCAAAAATTATTAAATTTGAATCCATTGGGTTGATTCCACCGATAGCTTTCAACAGTGCCTTCCGTTGTGTGGGACAACTTTGAAGGACTTCGAGGGCTGACATCGCGGAAGGTGCTTGGGCCAGATCTTCAACAATGTTGTAGTTTTGGGCAGCACGAGCATGAGGATTGAAAGTCGATTTTCAAACGACGCCCTTTGGAGGGGGGCGAAGAATTGCTTCAAGGCTCGGTCGTTCGAGATGAAGAGGACCGTTGGTAGGTGGAGTCGTGGGAGATGGTTGGACCAATGAAGGAGGTATATCATCAACCTTCTCTTTAGAGGAAGAATAATCTTTGTCTTGAGTGGTAAGTGCGTTTTCATTCTTCTTTGAATCGCCAGTACACATTAATACATAGGACGTAGTGGAAGGGGAAGGTTGGTCATGAATGACCAATTGGGCCTATTGTTGAGAGGGGAAGGGTTGGGACAAAACGACCAGAGTGGGTGGTTTCGGGGCCCCTTGAAGGAATTTAGTAACCTCGGCGTGTCGTGGACAATCCTTCGTGTAGTGATCATCACCACAGATAAGACAAGGGTATCGAGGTTTGCGCTTATCCCTATCGTCGACAGGTGGAGTTTTGGTTTTCTCTGCTTGCAAAGTATTTTTGTCTTCCTTATTCTTACCCTTTCCTTTTCTGGATTTGTTTTTACCGGCTGGGGTAGATTGAACCGAATTTACCTCAGAAGTCTTGCCAGTGGGAGGGGTAGGAGACAGAGCATTTTGATCATTAGAAGAAATGGGTTTGGGGTTGTTGCTTGAGGCGGAATGTGGTTGGGCATGGAAAGTGCCAATCACACCGTCCATTGCATGAGAAGCAGTTGGAGTAGTTGAAGTGGCAGAAGTGGAAGGACGAGGTGCATCAGGGAGTAAGTCGTAAAGAGTACATGTTTGTGAGTAAACGAGGTCAAGGTATTGAGCATGACTTATGGCATGTTCTTCCGTGACAACTCCACCCATGGCGATGTCACGACTAATGACGTTCACGAATGATTTGGTGAACCACTCGGCCAGCAACTGATTAGGAAGTTCGAGTTTGATGAGACGTCGTCTCCGTCGCCACTCATGAATGTGATCGGATATATGAGTGGCTTTGTTTTGTTTAAAAGAACTCAAAATCTCGATCCTCGTTTCATAACGGATCGGTAACTGGTAGTGGGTGAGGAAAGCCATAGCTAGGGTGTTGAAGTCGGCGAAGAAACCTCGTGGTAATTCTATATACCACTTCACGGCAGAACCTGTGAGAATTCTTTGAAAAAGATGTAAGCGAATAGAGTCATCCATCAAGGAGTTGGATGAGCACCAGAGGTGAAAAGTCATCACGTGATTGTTCAGGTCCTCTCCCGCTTTGCCATCGAATTTAGGGATGTCAGATGGTAGCTTGGTTGGTATAGCGGGTTAATGGGAAAAGTGACGGATTGGATCGTTTAAAATCCTCGACAGATCCGGGAGGTCCAAAGTGGCCAAGAAGGGTAACTGTCTATTCACATGTGGGTACTGGTGGCTTTGGGGAGGGAGTCCCATCGGCAAACTAGTGGGATCATAAGCAGTCTGCATATAATGCGAAGACCCAGGCAGATTCGGTGGTTGTTGTGGAGGAAAGTAGCTCATGGGATTGTATCCTTGAATAGGGACGTGAGTTTGAGCATTGGAGCCCCAAATAGGATTGGACATACCTGGATATGGTTGGCCTATACTCAGGGGTATAATGGATGTAGTTGAAGGCTGTTGGCCCCCAGTCGATTGAGGATTATGTTGTATCATATGGTTCCAATACTGGGCCAAGGATGGAGGTATGTTTTGTCCATAGGGTTGGGTCGGTGGGGGTTGTCCTCCAATCGGGGGTTGAGTTCCAATTGGGGGTTGTGTTCCAAATGGGATTTGTGTTCCAATAGGAATTTTCCCTACAAGGGGGGGTTGAGTCAAACCTCCTTGGTGAAATTGTCCACCAACAGGAATCTGGTAATTTGGTGTGAACGATAGAATGGTGCCACTAGGATTGGTGCCACCGATAGAGGATGGAAAAGGTCCTCCGAAAGGGGGTTGAGGAAGTGTCGAAATGAAATTGGGAGGAGAGTTCCCAGAAGAAGAGGGACCACCAGGAGTTCCAGATGGGGTTTGCGTAGGAGTGGAAATATAAGCATTCAACACACGGTATCCCGGTGGAAGTGTCGGGGTGACACTGGGCGAGAGCGGTGTGCCAATGGGGGCTTGACTAGTCATTGTAATCCTGGTGTGAATACTCGTAGTATCTGTGTAATAGACCATTTGTAAAAGGAGGGTCAAGATGTGGTCAATTCGTAGAGCTTCTGTACCAGGAAAATAATAAGCAGTAGTAAAAGGTACTGCATCTGGGTCAGAGGTTTCGAGGAACGTAGGTGAGATAGTGATATCAACGCCTGCTCCTAAACCAAAGAGATCCCGTCTAAAAACATCAGTAGTCCAAAAAGGATCTTGGCCCTCAGGTCCTAGAAAAGGTCCAGTCAGTGATCCAGAAGACAAAACAACTAAGTCTTCGGAAGAATTCACTCGCATAATACGTCTCTCAGAATCGAGGTAAAGTCGAAATTCCTCTCGAGAATTAGTAATTCGGAACCGTTCTAGAGAGTCAGTTCTTTCCACTTGTCGAGTGGTGACGTCTTGGACTTCACTCTGTTGAGGAGATCCCTCTGGTGAGCTTGTAGGCAAGGGTTGAGAACCTTCCAGATTTTCTAGGGGTAAGCCTTGCATTCTACGTGAACAACGTGGAGGGTCTATTGTAAACGAGTTACAAACTTACGAAGAAAAACTTGTGGTCAACTTGGGTAAACAAACAACATGCGCTAGTAAAAATTCTAGGAAACAACACCAAGCAAACAAAACCTTCTAATTCTGAAGTTACTAGTTGGTGATGAAATCCAACGTTGCAATGATGAGACGAGAATGGGCTGGGCTAGGTTGGAAAAGTTACGTTGACGGCCTGCTTAACGAACTTACACCCTGGTGCAAGCTCCCACACATAATCGTGGGTATACCCTCCAAGGAGCCCGAGTGAGTTTGGCCAACGTCGATTCCAGGTACCATGAAGACTTGCCCCTTCACAGTCACCTTGTGTAAGACCCTAAGAAGATAAGCCGCTAAGGTTACCACCGACAACAATAAAGCCTGGGGGGACAGTCGACAGTCCGATCCACACACAAGGGCAGGGTATCTAGCCCAAAA
This sequence comes from Picea engelmannii, assembly GCA_009831015.1. NCBI lineage: Eukaryota > Viridiplantae > Streptophyta > Pinopsida > Pinales > Pinaceae > Picea > Picea engelmannii. The sequence goes on from ML784727.1 coordinate 413,756, forward strand.
TCAACTTGAAAGGCTTCCACTCATCATTGTGGATATACCTTCAAGTGACCCCCATAATACGTGCAATCTCTACACCGATATCAACAAAGCAGGGTGAGTAACTCTGTCAATATCAATGCAACCTCAGGTTTGACCCTTGTGTGAGAAGGGCTTCCCAGGACAAAATGTTGCAAATGGAATTTGACACTCCTTAACACAAGATGCTATTGTGTGTTTTGTGCTTTGGAGAGTGTATCTCTCTGCCTATTCCAAAACTCTAGCCTAGTTAATTGTTGGTGCAATAGAGTCCTAGAAAAGAGTTACTAGTTAAATGTTAAAATTGCGCAATATTATTAAAGGTTGTTGTTACTCAAAGGAAACGGAAATGAAACCGATGTTGTGTGAGACTCTGACCCAACAATGCAAAGACAGGAATGAAAAATATCAATTCTTGTTTGATGAATCCTATTTACAAGAGGGAAAGAGGAGTTTTTTGGAACAATCTTGAACTACGATATACAATCTTCTTTAAAATGCAATCTTCAACGAATCACGTAACAATGACAATTCTCTATTTGTTCTATTTCAACGATTGATTTCCAATATTTTCAAAATGAAAATGTTTTTAAAAAGAAAAATGTTTTTTACTTTTCAAAAAGAACCACCATGGTGGTGAAACTAAGGAAAACCAATAACTAACGAATAAGCAATAAACAAAACCCAAACCAATATTTCAATGGAGACAAAAATGACAAGCAGACAAGACTAGTCTTTTTAATTGCATGAGAACAATGATTTTCCAAGTAATGAGCAAATGAGAAAGACAAACAATCCCAACTTTCAAACCAATCACCGGCTCCTAACCAAACAAGTACTCAGATTCCAGGATCAAAGATTATATCCTTGCTAAGAAAAGTTAAGAGATAAGAGTTGAGAAAAAGATGGACAAGAAGAGCCTTTAATTTCCAAAGACTAATCGTGCACAAAATCCAAAGTCAAGAAACAATCAACCAGTGGTCCAAGAAGTTCTTTTCATACACACATACAGATCTGGGCATCTTAGCATACAAAAACCTTAATTCCAAAAATTTTAAAAATGGGTTTGCGAGCTATTAGTAATGTACAGTGCAAACAGTTTAGAGGCCAGTAATGGTTCTGATCGGAAGGAATGCGCCCTGGCTATAGAGCTATCTAGGGTTTGACACAATCGCCGCCATGGAAGCTCAGGGAGGATGGGAGCCACCGCCCCCTCCTTCTCTGTCCTCCTCCTTCCAAAAACTGGTTGCAGCTTGCAGCAAGAAGGCTACTCCTTCAGTTCCCCCAAGCTTCGTCAAGAAACTAGACGTTATTCCAGAGATTGACCTGCCGCCCGAACTTCCAATGAAAGTAGCCCTTTCCCTCTCTAAAAGAGTACTCATGGGTCAATTTATGGGGCTATGGCCCTCAACCAGATCCACAGACAACTGGATACAGTGAAACTGGAGACCGTTGATCACAAACAGTGTTACGTGTTATGTGGTCGGGAGAGGGTACTTCATTTTCGAATTTATCTCTCAGGAGGACAGAGATTTGATTTTTAGAAATGGACCGTACTTCATGGGCACCCAAGGACTCTATTTAAACCGATGGACCCCAAGCTTTGACCCCGCCTCAGAAGTTCCCAAAGACGTCCCTTTTTGGGTAAGACTCTCAAACCTGCCGATACATTGCTGGAACCCAACCTCGCTTCAAGCAATAGGAAATGGACTGGGGCGCCACATTGATCGAGCAGAGGCTAGAGACCAGTACTCCTGCACGCGGATCTGTGTGGAAGTCGACCTGGAGGTAGGTCTGCCAGAGGCAATCAAGATAAAAGTTGGGGATTGGCACCACTTCCAAAAGCTGGACTATGAACAACTCTCGTTCAAGTGCAGAGGCTGTCATGAATACGACCACTTCCAAAGGAACTGTCCAAAGAACCCGGATACAAAGAAAACAGGGGACGAAGACTGGCAACAAGCCCGGAAGGGAAAATCTAAATCGAAAGGACCAAGGAATGAAAAGTCAGCTCCGACGCAAGACAAAACCTCAGGAAACAAAGAAACCGAGAACAACTTCAGTATTTTGGCAAAAGAAGTCGATGGAGAGGAGCCAGATCCAAGTAAAGATGTTCAAGAGGAAGGGGCAAAAGGCAACCAAAACCCTGAAGACAAAGGGAACCCATCAGTAGAAGAAGAAGGGGCGCAAAACAACTCCCCTCAAAGACTGGAGGGTAGTCAGAACACAGAAGAAGGGGAGGTCTCCACAGGTAGCGACTCAGAAGACGCAAACGAGACTTGGGTTACTCCAAAGAAAACAGGAAGAGGCGGGAAAACAAAAAAAGCTTAAAGAGACCAAGAAACCTACAAAGACGTCCTCAAAGGGTCACAACCCACCATCAAGCAGTTGATTAATGTTCAGCATATGAGAAAGCAAGCCAAAGCCTCCCAAGGAGGCCATTCCTCCCCTCAAAGTTTTTAATGATTCTAACCTCTTGGAACTGTAGGGGAATGGGTAGCAAAAGGAAAGAAGAAGCACTTAGAGATATAATCAAAGCCTTGAAGGCAAACATCCTCCTTCTCCAGGAGACCAAGATGAGCCAGCAAGACTCACTAAAAATATCGTTG
>ML784727.1:417892-437274 GCA_009831015.1 Picea engelmannii
TCATCCCTAAGGAGAAAGGAGCAATCTCCTTTAATCGATTCAGGCCAATCTCCCTTTGCAACATGAGCTATAAAATTCTCACCAAAGTTATAGCCAATCGTCTCAAGCCAATCCTCCCTTTCATTGTGCCGGAAAATCAAGGAGGCTTCGTCAAAGGTAGGCATATTGCCGATAACATCATCTTGGTTCAAGAGGCCCTTCACTCAAGCATACGAAGGAGAGACAAAGGTATGATCATCAAACTGGATCTCGCTAATGCCTTTGATAGAGTTAGACACAAATTCCTATTTGAATTAATGAGAAAGTTTGGTTTTGATTCAACCTTTGTAAATTGGATAAAAGCTTGTATCGGATCACCATGGATAGCTCCGGTGGTGAATGGGAAAGTAACAAAATTCTTCCAAGCTTCCAGGGGTTTAAGACAAGGGTGGCCCCTTTCACCCCTTCTCTATGCAATCCAAGCTTCAGTCCTAAGCTATCAGCTGGAAAATTCCCAAGTTCATAAAAACCTCCGGGGACTAAGAATCGTGCAAGGGGTGAAAGAAATAAACCATGCACAATTTGCGGATGATACTCTGCTGTTGGGGGGAGCAAGTCCAATAATAGCGAAAAATTTTAAGGAAGAACTGGATGCTTACGCTGCAGTCTCCGGAAGTGAAATAAGCCAGGCCAAAAGTAAAATATATGGCTGGAATATCACGCCAAATGAGATGCTTGGAATCATAAGAGTTCTGGGGATGGAAGGGCTCACTAATTGGGAGGCCTTTAAATACCTAGGAATCCCCATTCTTAAATCTGCTCCAAGAGTCTCTCACTGGAACCAGCTGATAGACAAATTAAAAAGTAAATTTTCCTCCTGGGGGTCGAATTGGTTAAATTTAGCAGGGAAGGCAGTCCTGATTAAATCTGTGGTGACCAGCATCCCCATCTATCAGAGCTCGTTGTTATTAGCCCCGGCCACCGTCATTCAAAAAATTGAAGCACTTCAAAGGCGCTTCTTGTGGGAGGGAGGAAAGCAGGCACAAAGGAAATTGCATTTGATAAGATGGGAAAAAACCTCAAAGCCCTTGCTGGAAGGGGGACTTAACTTTAAAAAAACCCAAGCTCAAAATCTGGCTTTGGGGGCAAAGTTGCTTTGGAGGATGGTCACTGGCAAACCAGCTTGGAGCAAACTAGCGCTTTGGAGAAAATATTTTAGGGGGCCCAGGGACCGAAGCTTAGAGTTTCCTTGCAAAGAATCGAAAGGCTCCCCCATCTTCACTCTCTGCAAAAAGGCTCTGCCACATTTCAGTCCTCACCTCACTTGGGTGTGAAGAAACGGAAAGAAAATCAAAATCTGGCAAGACTCAATTTTGGGAGAACCCCCCCTAGAGCTGCGATAGGATCTTCATCGCCTCAAAGACTGGATGGACAGTCAAAACATTGTTACTCTCTTTGACATCTCAATCTGGGGGGAGGACAAGCTTAATATTTGGCAAGGGTGGGAAGTGCCCAACAGACCTGCTAATCTAGAAAAGGATTGGAGCACCCTTCAAAGTTGCCTACAAGGGAAGGCCCCATTAAAAAAGAAAGGTAAAGACGAGAGAGGTTGGGGGGGAAGTGCAAAGGCCTACACCACAGCAGAGGGCTACCAACTCTTCACCAGCGTCCCCACTGCACTGCCTAATCCGGCAATCTGGAAAGCAATCTGGCAGTCCAATTCCATCCCAAAAATAGACCTTTTCATTTGGACACTAGCGCACAAGAGCATCCAAACAGGGGAGAACCTCAAAAGACATGGTTGGGAAGGCCCCTACAGGTGTCCCTTATGTTTATGTGCTGAAGAAACCGCAGATCATCTCCTCCTCAACTGTGTTTTTTCCAAAGAAGTCTGGAAGCTAGCATCTGGAACCCAAAGTGCCCTCAACCTCCCCTCTGATATAAGAAGTCTCCTCCTCCAGTGGGACTCCTTCTACCCTTTAGAGATAACCAAAGAACCGCATCCATGGTCGCCACCAAAATTCACGCTCTATTTGGTGAATCTGCCCCCTATCTCTGTAATTCAAATAAGAACCCCCCACTGGACGCTTAGAGGAACTTTGGCTAAGCCAGTTCAAGATCCAAGGTCATATTGGAGGGAAAGCCAACAATCTAATCCAAGAAGATTGGGAGATCAGGAAAGACAAACCGGTGTTTGTTGAATGGAAAAGAGAAAGAAACACCCCAATCCTATTCTTTGACGGGGCCTCGAAAGGAAATCCAGGCCAAGCTGGAGGTGGGGGAATAATTGAAAATCCCATTGAGGCTACAACAATTCATTTCGCTTTGGGCTTAGGAACTGAGTCCAACAACAGAGTTGAAGCCATGGCTCTCTGGCAAGGGCTAATCCAAGCAAAAAATCACAGGATCCTGGACTTGACAATAATCAGTGACTCAAGAGTGATTATACAGGCCATAATTCGTCGCTCTAAGACTCAAAGTGCAATTCTCAATAACCTTCTTGACAAGATCCAACTCCTTCTAAGGAACTTCAAGTCGTATAAACTATTTCATGTGTTGAGGGACTTGAATGGGGAGGCGGACGAGGAAGCCAATAGAGGTACTCTTCTGGAGCTGGGGGTATTGAAACTAAACGAAATGGAAGTTAGAGTGGCACTCCCTTGAATTATGATCTGCCCTCCCTATCACAGTCAAATGCAAGCTAAGCCAGCAGTCAGGAAATCGGGGGAATCGATGGGACCAGGACGCGTCAAAAATTTTGGTTGGACGGAAGGGACAGATCAGTACCATGAGAAGGAGAGTCGCAGATATGGTGGAGACAGGGAATCTGCGCGGCCATCCCTCCCAAATCCTGCAAATCGAAGGGAAATGATGAGAATGAGTGTAGAAGGAGTTAAAAAAGAGGGCGAACCCCCAGTCTCATACCATTACCAAGGCGCATTTGCAGTCTGTCCAGAGCAGCGAGGTCGTGAAGTCTCCAGCAGAAAAGAGCAAGGCGCAAGCAGAAAGGGGACGCGTTCAAGAATGGCATCAGGTTCGACCAGCAAACCAAGCACAGAAGAAAGGCTCAAGGAGATGGATAAAATGTTGGCAAATCTGAAGCAGCTTCTCCAGTATCAGTTGGATTTTCTGGAAAATTTGGATACAGAAGCAGGAAGAAGAATGGAGAAACTGGAGGAGGATATCACTACTACAAAGCTCGAGTTTACAGAGGAGCTGCATAAGCTACACAGGGAGATAAAGAACCCTCAACGGGAATTTGAAGAACGAATAGATCAACTGGAAGCAAAGATGGCTCAGCTAAATAGCGACTGGAAGCAGGAGCCCATGAACTAAAAAAGCTCACTAGTAGTTTGTTAGCAATATCTCTCTTCGACAAAATGGAATTTTGTATAGAAGCCATTGCTGTAAATAACTCTGTACCTGGTGAAGGTTTACAGAAGCTTAGATCAGGATTAAAGTCTATATCAATAGATCTAGAAGGGATTTTCAAAAAGACAGGCACGAAGAAATTCGGGGCCTATTTTGTAACCGAATATGTGGCCAGTCCACCCCTTTTTTAATACAAGCTCTATAACCGTTTTCGTCAAAAAAAAATGTAAAGTGAAAGAATGGAGCATTCTCGCAGGATGGCCTCAAGCAGAGTGTGATAATATCGCATTGGAATGAAAGGTAGAGTGCGAACTCAAGGGGTTCTCGCAGGCCACAGAGGGGTTCAGTGCGAGAAGGCCTGAAACTAGGCAAAATTTTGGAAAAAGACAAAAAAATTGAAGGGACTTCTAGACCCAGAGAGTCTATGAGGGTCTCCTGAAGACTCAAAGATTGATAGAAATGAAGAAAGATAAGGCAAGAGCAAATGGCCAAGGAAAAACACCAAAAATCACTAAAAAATTGGTTGCATCCCCAGTGGAGTCGCCAATTTTGTTATTGGACTAATCGGTAGGTGCGGACACTAACAGATCTCCCTAGATCCACCTGGATCTAGAACAAAACATGACAAGACATGACTCTTTCACTAAGTTACGACCATTGAATTAGATAGTAAGGAGGAACAAGTGACATACCTTTGTATCGCTTCCTTAAGTCTTTGTTTCTCTTGCTTCGCTCCGGTGCTCTCGTGAGGTCAAGACCAAGACAACACAAACCAACCAAAGTGAAGATAGCAAAACATATTCAATGTCAACTTATGCATATGATCAAGGAATTACACAATAAAGTAAGAGTGACTTTATGGGAAAGGGACATGTCGCTGTATCATATTAATTGAAAGTAGAAGATACAACTTGATCGCCTTGATGTCGCAAGCTTCCTTTCGGTGACTCTTGGTTCCAACACACACACTTGCTCTGTACTTGCATGAAGAAGATCCAATTTCTCTTGATTGACCTACTAGAGTCTCCAAGCTTCTATTCAAGCAGGGTTCTTCACACAATTCCTTCACCAATTCTTCAATTAATCTTGCTTAACCTTTTCCATGAGAATCCTTTCAATATATAGGAGAGGGTGAGATGGTTACATGGATGAGAATGATCCCACCAAATCAGAGAAGCCAGTAAAATTACAACCATACAAATGCCAACTCACTTTCTAGAAGATTCCCTTCTAGAACCCTCGAGACTTCTTCTCTTTTCCAAGCTTAAAAACAAGTTTGCACCCTATGTATAGAGCAACCTGCGAGAAGTTCGCACCCTAGATGAAGGTGGTCTGCGCGAATGGGTCATTCTCACACCCTAGGCCATATGCAGCCTGCGAACTCACTTTGAAAATATGTTTTCTGGAAGAAGATAAATGCCACTTTTCTCAGGAGAAAGTTCTTGTTGGGAGCCTGAGTACACTATTGTTAATACATCACCAAGATGACCAAAATCATGTGTAACAATGATTAAAAGTATTGTAGAGCTTATGACCTCATGCATGAAAGGTCAAGAGATACATATAGAATTCAAGAAGAGATGCAACAAGAAGGAAATGATATGCAGTTTAATTCTCTAGGAAGAGGAAACTTCAACCCTCGTGGTGGATTCAAAGGAAGAGGACAGGGAGGAGGCATGGGTCGAGGTCGAGGTCATGTCATTTGTTATAACTGTGCACAACTAGGACACTTGGCAAGGGACTATCAGAACCCTTGTACCACTTACAGTTACTGCAATTCATTTGAACATGTTATTGAAGATTTCCCAGCATTGTTAGCAAAACTTTAGGAGAGGCGAGGAGGAAACCAGCAAGTACAATTAATATCAACAGAGCCTCGCGGAGAGGATCCCAGAGTCGTTGTTATCACTAGAGGAGGCATTGTTACAGGAGAAGACATGGTGACTCCAGAAAAGACTACAGAAGAATCTAGGGTCAGAAGAGCTACAGAGAAGACACAAGTGTTTGATCCAAGGAAGGAAAAGCAGATGTTTGAAGAGGTAAGAAGAGAATTTGGAAGAGATCAAGATTCTTCATCAAAGACACGACCAGAAGTAAGAGAATGTGGGATTCCTATAGCATTCGATCAGTCTACATCACTTGGAGAAGGAAAATAGGAAAGCAAGCTTGTCAATTTCTTGTATACGTTCATTGATTTGATTAAGGATGAAAGAGTTGTGCAAGAACTACAACACTTGATTAGACAGTATGAGACAGGGAAGGTAGACCCTCTACCGAATAGAGCAGTACATCAAGTATCCAGAAAGAGAAGGACAAACAAGGAACTACACCTTAATTCTCAAATTGGAGACTATGACATAGATTATGTGGTCCTCGACTTAGGGTCATAAGTCAATGTTAGGACGAAGCAGACCTGGTCACTAATAGGAAAACCTAAGTTGATTTACTCCCCTATCAGGCTCAGGATGGCTAATCAGCAGGAAATAAGCCCCTTTGGAAGACTGGAGCATGTCCCTGTGGACATCGACGGGGTAAGGATGTTTGCAGACTTCGAGGTGATTGAGATAGTTGATGATAGATTTCCTTATCCTGAGTTGTTAGGAATTGATTGGGCTTTCAACAATTCCACTGTTGTTGACTTAAAGAAAAGAAGAATGACATTTTAAGGTGATGGCCTTAGGGTCATTGCACCTCTTGATCCTGATGAAGGTCACAGATACACATAACCCATCAGAGAAGAAGATCGTGCTTATGAACAAGAGAATATATATAAATTGACAGCAAGACAACATGATCACATTAATCCTACAACAGATGGGAACTTAAGTTGGCGAGGTGACAATGCATGCTCATCAGATTCGGAAGAAGCACTAGAGAATTGGCAGAACAAAATGTATGGAGTTTTTGCGTGGAGATGTGCCAATTGACCATGGAAGTTCGCTGGATTGGCACAGAAGTAAGAAATCTGCCCACATTTGATGGTTTAAATCATTTAGAAACATTATTACTGGAATTTGAGGAAATTGTACCAGTACAATAGAGGTTGTTGGCATTAGATGAAGCCTTGAAAGCAACGCCAACGAGATGGTGGGGAACACACAAGAAGAACATCGCAGACTAGGTGCAATGTCGCACTTTGATGACAGTGCGCTTTTCAGACCAAATTGAAGGGTGTGAAGTTCAATACACGGGTCAGAGTTGTCCGAAGGACCATGTGCAAAGTTGTGAGGAGGCCTGGAGCATCATTCCTCAAGAGAAGTGGGTGCATAAATTCATTAACACTTTAAACACAACACCTATTAATTGGTATCTTTAAGTAGAACTATGCCTCACCACTTCAAGTTGGTACGGTATGACTCAGAACTTTGTAGCTACATTTTTATTTGAAAGTCAGTACCCCACAGTAGATCAAACTCTACAAGTTGTAAGACATAAAGTCTTTGAGGAGGCACCTAACCTCCCTATGGAGCAAGAAGAGGATGAATGGACTGCACCTCTTAAAAAATTGCAAGGTTGTTACAATATCAATGTTGATGAAGACGATGATCCTAGGAATGTGAACATCGCAGAAATAGAAGGACAGAGAGACATAGAAGGACCAGGAGTCAAACTACCCTTCATTGGATAGCCAATCAAAATCAAGAAAGTTAATATTGGAACAGATCAATAACCTAAGCTCACAAACGTTGGAGATTATTGGAATGATGCCACTATTGATAAGATCACAAAGATACCGCATGAATATCAGGACTTGTTTCTAGCCAAGTTCACAGAAATGAAGGGCATTAAAGGGCCCATGGGAGAAATGAAGATCCCCTTGAAACCAGATGCAAGGCCAATCAAGCAGAGACCTTACAAACTAAATCAGACTCCCTTTAAGCTAGTCTATGGCCTAGAAGCAGTTGTACCTATGGAATATTTGGTTCCTAGTCTAAGAATCGTAGCATTCACAAATATGGATGACATTGGCGTTGTTCAAAACAAGCTCACGTAGTTGGTAGAACTGGAAGAAGACAGGTTCATTGCAGGATTCCATCAGCAGGTACAGAAGGAACGAGAGAAGGCCTACCACGACAGGCATATAAAAAAGAAAGCATTTAGGCAAGGAGATATGGTATTGGTATATGACAGCAAGTTCATGAAGCATCCACGGAAGTTCAGGACACATTGGCTTGGGCCATATGAGGTTGCCTATGTTACAGAAGGAGGATTTGCACAATTGAATACCCTGAATGGAGAATGGAAGGAAGGTTTAGTGAACGGGAGCCAGTTGAAATTGTACTATGACAACCAGTTGCCTCGCAACTCTCAGTAAAAGCATAAAAAGAAAGGTCTAGGTACCAGGTGCAGTTGAAACTGGGTACCAGAAACATAAAAGACATTCTGCACAAGGAAGGGAGGAACAAAGCAAAGAGCACAGGATTTTCCACGCAGTCTAAAGTCAAAGTAAAACAGAAGGTTAAGACTCGCAGTGCCTCGGGACGAGTCACATGTGAGTGTTGGAGGCCTGTTAGCCCTTGATTATGGAAGAAAGCGAAGATTTAGGAAGAAAGGCGAAGTACGAAGTGCGTGGAAGGCACAGTAACTGAGAATGGGTCGAAGTGGTCAAAAAAGTAGAAAAGAAGGAGCGAAGTAAGGAAAAACGAGTCATTGAATGAGAAGATTGAGGAAGATATATTAGCAAGGAAGATGGATCGTGGACAACTCAGCAAGAGGAAAAAGACACCAATGGATGCTTTGGAGCACCGCATGGGAAAAAAGGAGAGATAGGTTGGCGAAGCCCTGAAAACGTGGGTCAAATTGACCTAGGGTTTTAGACAACTAGGGTTTTGGGATCTAGGGTTTTGACACCTAGACGTTTGTCGTGTAATGTATAAATAAAGGTCTAGAGGACCTGGGATCGGGTCGTTCTGAGTTTGTTATTGTGGGTTAAGAGAGTGATTATTGTTCTTGCATGAGGAGAGTATTGTGTTGTGAGAATATTATTGTATTGTAAGATCTTCAGCTGGGTGTGAAGATCAACCTTACAGCTAGGTGCGCAAGGAGGGGAGAGAATAAGGGAAATAGAGAGAGATCTGCAAACTAAGTGCGCAGATAGAACTCTATGTTTTCCTATAATATATCAAGAAACACAGTTCTGTAGACGTAGCCCCAAGGAGAGGGTGAACCACGTATATCTTGTTGTTATGTGTGATTGATTCTATGTTCTTTGCCTTCTGTTATTTTGTTATTGCATTATTGTGCTAGATCTGAGATATAGTTGTGCGAAGTAGACTTAAGTTGGTAAAGGAATAACTAGATCTCCATGTGTTGTTCTCTTGAATCCACTTGCATTTCCTCTGGTTGCAGACACTTGTGTCCTGCAACCCTCTATTGCTACTTCGAGTGAGACTGCATCTGCTCCGCAAGTGTTGCCGAAAGGGCTAGTAGTTAGGGCTTGTTGGTGCGATGTTAGAGTTGAACCCTAGGTCTGCCCCTGTGCTAGCAGTATCCCATCATTCGAGCCAACATAATGAAGTTTGATTAATGAAGCATAGGTTATTTGAGATTTGATATTTTGTTAGTAATATTTATTTTTTAAATGTTTGATCTATTATTTTATTATTTTTTTAAGATGTAGAGGAATCCATAACTGATAGAGATTATTTTGGTGAGGTTCAAGTTCAAATTTGGCTGGATGCCACTATAACCCCTAGATTAATGTCAAAATTTTTGATATACTTAATCGTTGTTAAAGATTTAATTTATGGTCCCCCCTGGTCTTGTTGAATGTTCTTATTTCTTTGTACTTCCCATGAATTTCAATGATTTGCATAACTTATTATTATGTCCACCTTAAATTTCAGCAAGGGCATTGAATGTATGGATATTTATCTAGGATAGGAATGATTAAGATATAAATGTTAATGTTGGCAATGACCTTGATCCATGTGTAACATTGTTGACACAATAAGATAAAAAAAAAAGAGGGGCCTTTAACCATAAAAACTAACAAGCTTGTTTTGACCACCCTTGTGATATTATAAGTCTTCGTGAATTGAGCATACAAATAAATCGAGATACAAAAGAGATTTCAATGTTATTCAAATTAGATATCCCCTTCATCTTTTGGGTATTGGCTTGCTATTCTTCTGAATTCCCACCATTATAATTATATTAGGTAGTATCATGTACTAGAGATAAGTGGACTCAAACTACTAATATCCACCATAAGGTAAACTACCATCTCTAAGGCCTCCTTGATTGATTCTACCATAGATTCCATTGATAGTTAATAACTCACCCTTGAACACAACTCATAACTTTCATCGTACTATGGTCTCTAAAGAGAAGCTCTTTCCAAAAGGTTTTGAGATAATGAATAGAACCTCGAGATTCCCTCTCAAGACCTTCAAAGTCTTACCAACTCTTATCAACTCTTATCAACTCTCATTTTATTGAAGCTCTTCTCAAATAAGCCACTATATCAAATTGAGTAGGGTATTACCCACCTGAAAACTTGGTCTTGCTTGCATGAGCTACTATCTTACCAAAGAGTGGGAAGGGTAATCTTGTAGTTATTGGTTAGTTGATATGCGTTGTTAAGTTAAGTGCTTCATTTTCCACATCTATGTTGAACTTCAAAGATAGCCATCCCATTGGGATGTATGGATTCTCAAGAAGAGAGGAGCCAATGAGTGGACCTGAACCACCTCCATGAATGAATAGATAGATCACATTCCCAACTTGGAGGTCAAGGTGGAATGGGAGGAACAAGAGGCACAAAACCTTAACCTACCAAATCCAACCAACATGCTTTCATATTAGAATATGTAATGAATAACAAAAAAATGCCCTTTTACTTTATTTTAATGATAGTTGGAATGCACTGTTGGGATAGGTAAATGAAGAGAGCTGGAGAGATAGAAATAGGATCTTCAAGTACTCTCAACATCCATCAAAGATGATACTATCTATCCATCTATTATTGAAATAAAGCTTGATGTTAATAAGTTAGTGCCATAACAAGCCAAGTAAGAAATGAATTACATAGTAAGTGTATCTTTGTTGACTTATTCCATCTTTCCCAAGTTACCAATATTGAAAGAAAAATTGTAATAGTATCCATTGAAATGTCCATTAGCATCCATTTAAACTCTTATATTCTTATTGATCGTACCATGATATATTTGATAATGAATAGATAGATAATGTGATTACATAATTTAAAATCTCTTTTATTCCATTAAGCTAATGAACCTTTGTTAACATCCATTTCAAGTCCTTTGTACTTGAATATAGGGGGTTTGAACCACTAACTCAAACTATTGGAGCTACATGGGGAAAATGCTTGTGGGGAAAGGTGCATGAATTAAATGACTCATTGGGAAAGAAGACACAAGTGAAGATTTACTCGTTCTTTCACATTGAACTAAGTAGGTTCTCATTTGGTCCATCGTAGCATGTGTGTAACCGAATGCATCCATTGGACTGCTTGTGGTGAAGGTCACACATGAGGACATGCTGGATTCTCCTTGCATGATAAAGGTGCATGTGCATGTTAGAGATGTTTTTTTCCTAGGGTCTACTCGATGATGGGTTGGAGTTCCCAGTTGTAGAAATAAAAGTTATGGGTTCATTTTGTCATGCTATAGATGGGGGAAGAGAAGTTATGGGTTCATTCTAGTTGTAGATGGGTATGGAATTATAGTTTTTTGTTAGAGAAGTGTCCTATCGAGGGCATGGGAGTTGTTGTAGTGGTGTTAACACATGACATAGAAGAGGTATATCCTTACTTGAAATAGGTGCCTAAATCTACCTAAAAGCAAAGTCACTACTTGCTTAAACATATGTAATTGTTTTCTTACATAGATGGAATATGTAGATGAGTAACTATGACTAAAAAAACATTTCTCATTCCTTCTAAAAAAATTATAAACAAATAATGTAAAAAAATGTGCAAACATATCATTACCTAACCAATGTCAAATCAATAAAATAAAATAAAAAAATTATTAACAAAAAACATAAACTAAACTTCTTTGTGACTGTCACCCCTTTTGTTAATTTTTAATAAATGAAAAAGAAGAAATAAATCATTATAAAATAAAAAATAAAACTATTAAAAAACCATAAACTAAACTTAAACTAAACTTCTTTGTAACTTTCACCTCTCTTTTTTTCATGTATAAACTAAACTTAAACTAAACTTCTTTGTAACTTTCACCTCCTCTTTTTTTTAATACATGAAAAGGGAAAAATAATTCATTATAAAATCTTTATAATTAATTGTAGAGATGTATGTATGTTTTTTTTTCAAAGAAAAAAAATGTAATTTAATTCATCTAAAGATAATCAAATTACATTTTAAAGGTGCTTGAAGCACGTCCCAATCAAGGGTAAAGAGAGCAGAAAAAAGAATCCCGAGAGGGCCCTAAGCTAGCTACTAAGCCACTGAGAAATGTTACAAAAATATGAACTGGGAAACAACTTGCATCTAAAGGGAAAAAACCAAAAACTACACACCCAAGAAAGGACCTCAAAGTGTTGATCCAGCTCCACAAATCAACATTGCATGCCCAAAAGATGGACCTCAAAGCTCTGATTCAACCAAGGAAAGAAGCCAGAAACTGCACGCCCAAGTAAGGACCTCAAAGTGATGATCCATCTCCACAAATCAACACTGCATGCCCAAAAGATGGACCTCAAAGCTCTGACCCATACACCGAAAAGAAGTAGAAACCCCAACAACCGCTATAAGATTTTCTCATGGGAAAGTGCAACCACCGAACAAAAACACCAGATAACATCTAGGAAGAATAAAGTCACACAATGAGTACGCGACCATCATCTAAAAGGAGACTCTCACTAGTAACCAAACCCACGAAGGGAAAGGGCCACGGGAGACGTTGTGGCTTGAAAAGGAGTATTGCAAGCACAGACAACCCTTACCTATGATGAACCGTCGTCCAATCACCAACCAAAACCGCGAGAGACCAGGCCGAAATTCCGAGGAGACAAGAGGACAACCACCATAACAGAGTACAGAGGCCAAGCGAGGACATAACCTCTGCCCATAATGAAAACAGAGCCGCTCCAGAGAGAGCGTGGCCACAATACAACACATCGGAAGAGGCAAAAAGAAGTCCAGGTCCGCTCCAAAAGGAGCACGACCACCACCGGGAAGAACCTCCCACTGTCCATCGAGCCCGAGTGAGGGGGATGCGGCAACAGGGAGAGGAGAAGCATGTGGCGAGGGAAACCCTAGCCGCATAGCCTTGATTCTGCATCCAAAGATGTATGTATGTTTTAAAAAACAAGTGGTAATCCATTTATATTATACATTAAACACCAAAGTGGTCTGTAGGGATTACTATCAACTTAGGAAAGTGATTTGTTCACTTTTGTTTTCCAACGGGAAAATTTCTCAATTATATTATAAAATATAATTTGTTCTCTAGAGAAGAGATGATACAAAGGTCAGCGAAAGGAGACGAAACAGTGAATGAATCTTTCACCAATATAGATCTCTCGACCAACCGATGAAGAAAGTTCATAAAGGAAAAGAGAAAGCAATACTAGTCCAAAGACCATGCTCAAAAACAAAACCCATACATCCTCATAAAGTCACCAGAGAAGAAAAAACCAAAACACGGACTGCAAAAAAAAAATACAAAAACACTCAAAGTGTATCAAGTGGATCCAAAAAACCTAGAGAAAAACATGAAACCGGCCGCCTTCTCGGAGATCCCCGGCTGGGTCTGATAACTTTGGAGAGCTTGAAAAGGAATTCGGCTTTGTTAGGGTTTGGATTGACAGATTCAGAGTTGCGGGCGATGATGGAGGAGGGGGATTTAGACGGCGACGGGGCTCTAAATGAAAATGACTTCTGCGCTCTCATGGTTAGATTGAGCCCGTCGTTCATGGATGGGGCCGATAAATGGCTGAACAAATGGTAAATGATTTGGAAGAAATCCTAACTAAAAAATAATACATGTATTTATAATTCTGTCTAGTGTTGAAAATGAAATCAGGGATTCATTGAGGTATCTGTAACACATCTGGTTTAGCCATCCGGCTTCCAAGATATATGGATAAATTTTATCAAAAATTCGGTTTATAAAGTAACAGGGTATATGGATAAAGGTATCAAATTATTTATGATTCTTTTAATTGAATTGGAGTTTGGTTCTTAAACGGGTGCTTCAAAGGAAAATTTGAAATCAACTTTCATGAATTCTTCCATGGCGTATCAATGCCCTTTTGGTCGTACACTATCTGCTTAGCGGCAAAGATGGATGGCACTAAATAGCGTCTATAATGCGCAGTCAATGGTTGGGGTCAATTATTGAAATTAAAGAACTTAAACATATTTGTAAAAATTATGTAAAAAATTCGATATATATTGCAAGGAGTCACGCCTCCCTACACACCAATATATGGAAATAGCTCTCGAATGAAGATTATAAATGAAAATCTCAATTTATTAAGCTACTCACATGCTTTTATATTTTTAAAAATAAAAATGGAAATTAATATTAATTTATAAAAATAAAATAAAATAAAATGGTCAAACTTTAAATAATAAAATCTAAGAAAATTGATACGAAGGATATTTCATTAAAAAATTAATCACAACAAATTTTACAAGTTTTGGTGATTTATTATTATGAAGTGTTTTATTTAAGATTCAAATTGAATATTACTAACTTATTGTAGGAAAATATTTAAATAATTAAAACTAAAACGAAAAGAGCATTATTAATTTATTGTAAAAAAATATTTAAATAATTAAAACTAAAATGAAAAGAGTTAAACAAATAACATGCCACCCACACAATGAAAATTAAATGTATAGTGAGAAAACCCAATAGAAGAAAAACTCAATTAGAAACTAAGGTTTGTGTTCTACACTTTTTTTTCTCAATTATGAAATCATTATAGAGTTGTCATGGGCACTATGATCAATACAATACAATAAGAATGAAACCCCTTCCTTTCCTAATAACTTAGTTTTTAACATGTCATGATAGTCCTTTAAGGTTAGGGTTAAGGTTTTTGCATGACATAACTCCCTATTAGAGTTACACTACTACCCTCTAGAATATTTTTGAAAGTTCACATGTGACTAATTGCATATGTGTGAGTAATGTGTAGTGACATGGCATCCACTTGGTATCATGATGGATAACATGTTAGGTCAATTTTTGCATAAACTCCAATTAAGGTGATTTGTGCACCATTGGAAAAGGTGATTTGTGCACCATTGGAAAGCTCTCCAAGTGTAAAACAACCTTGAGATTAAAAAAAAAGATCATTTAAAGATTTAAATGGACTCTAGAAAAAATTTAACTCCTATGGACTCTACTCTAAAATAAACCCTACAAAACAGTAATTTTAAAAAAATTTACCCATAAATGATCAAAATAAATAATAAAGTGTATAATGACTCATTTCAAATAATTAAACAATCACAAAGTCCATTAGATGTAGCTTGGGTGGTTGGGAGGAATGGTTGTTACCCTCTCCACTTAGGTTCAATTCCTTGTAAGTTCTCCTCCATCCAAAAGAAAGTTTGAATGTTTTAAAAAGTCAAATAATGAATCGCATCAACTTAATATTTTGAATGTATATATTAATTATTATATATTCATAAAAGTTTGAATGTTTTAAAAATTCAAATAATGAATCGCATCAACTTAATATTTTGAATGTATAAATTGATAATGTTATTGCAACCTTCACTTCATTGGAGGTTTGAAATTAATTTTGACATGACTACATATGAGTGTCACTTTCTCATAAGGTACAACTCTATTGATAAAATAAATTGATAGTGTTATTGCAACCTTCACTTCATTCGAGGTTTGAAATTAATTTTGACATGACTACATATGAGTGTCACTTTCTAATAAGGTACAACTCTATTGATAAAATAATTTTATAACAAATAAGACTCTTTTTTAATTTTCTTTTCTTATTTTTCCAAATGTGTAGTTATGAAACCATTTTTAATTATTTTGGTAAGTTATCATTGACCTATGAAATAAGATTTTTTTTTTTTTTTTCTAAACGTGTAGTTATGAAACTATTTTTAATTATTTTGGTAAGTTACCATTGAACTATGAAATAAGACTCTTTTTTTTTATTTTTCCAAATGTGTAGTTATAAAACCATTTTTAATTCTTTTGGTAAGTTAATTGATAGCTACAGGGTTAGAAACTAACTACTTATGGAGACATATGATAGAAACTTAATTCTTTTGGTAAGTTAATTGATAGCTACAGGGTTAGAAACTAACTACTTATGGAGACATATGATAGAAACCCTGGGCCACAAAATAAATTTAGGTTTTTCACCTCAAAAGCAAAGAAAACTCGGTAAGTTTACATAGATTTGAGTAAAATTTCTTTTATTATATTCAGAAACAGTATATAGCAGCCTGCTACACTTGTTAAAACATCCCTTGCATTATGAGTGTAGTCGCTCTCTCTCACCATTCAAAAACTAAAAATATATAAAACTTTAACTTGACAATGATGGCTCTAAGCTAAAAGTATTTTAGTAATGAAGTAATGGGACCAATACTTCAAAATCATGATGATGTGTACATAAAGTTGAATTCATACCAACATTTATCAAAAGAGATTGAATTTATTTATTTTTTAGATAATATTTTTATTATCTAATATAACTATTTCTCTAAAGAGATTGAATTTATTTATTTTTTAGATAATATTTTTATCATCTGATATATCTAAATGGATTAAGTAAAAGAATGGTATTATTATTATTATTTTTAAATAAAGTTTTATTTAAATTTATTATTTTTATTTTTATTTTTATTTTTGATTTTTTAAATTGTAAAAACTTCAAAAAAAATTAGTGATTTTTGGTGAAATAAAGTTTTAGTTAGATTTATTATTTTTTAATAATTTTGATATTAATTTTTATTATCTAATATATTTAAATGGATTAAGTAAAAAAATGGGATAAATTATTATTTTTAAATAAATTTTTATTTAGATTTTTTTTTTTAATTTTGATTTTTCAAATGGTAAAAACTTAAAAAAAAATAGTGATTTTTCGGTGAAATAAAGTTTTATTTAGATTTATTATTTTTTAATCAAATTTAATATTTTTAAATTATTACAATTTTAAAAAATAAAGTTTATCAAAGTTTTTTATAGTTAAATGGAATTATAATTTCCACAAAATTCCTATCAAATTTAAAAAAAATTACATTTATTCACATTTTAACTTATTTCCTATGTTTTAATCACATTAAAAAAAAAAAAACTTACCTAAATTTTATATTGTTTGTAATGGATATTTAAACAAACTTTGATTAATATCAAAAATGTCATTTGCAACACATATTTGTTCTTATTAATAATTAAAATAATCATTTTATTAATAACTAAAAAAACAACTTACCTAACTTTCACATTGTTTGTAATGGATATTTAAACAAGCTTTGGTTAATATCAAAATGCCATTTGCAACACATATATGTTCTTATTAATAATTAAAATAATCATTTTATTAATAACCTTTTGGTTGGTGTATTTTCTTGCATACCTTTTTTGTAGTTTCATTTTTTTGTTTCATGAAGTGGTTAAAAAGGGGTGTCACCTAGACATAGTTGTTTGGATACCATACCACACCATATTGCTTATTCATACTTTATGTGAACATGTCATATATGTTTGATAATGAGGTTTGGCGTGCATTCCCAACGCCTAACACTCGAAGATCCTTAAGCTTGTTTTGAAAAGGAGGGAGATGGGGAAAGGCATCTCATTGCATTGATGTGGGGTCAAAGTTTTTCATAGTTAAATGAACTTATAATTTTGATAAAATTCCTATCAAATTTAAAAAAAATTATATTTATTTACATTTTAACTTATTTCCTATGTTTTAATCACATTAAAAAAAAATACTTAACTTTCACAATGTTTGTAATGAATATTTAAACAAACTTTGGTTAATATCAAAATGCCACTTGCGACACATATTTGTTCTTATTAATAATTCAAATAATCGTTTTATTAATAACCTTTTGGTTGGTGTATTTTCTTGCATACCTTTCTTGTAGTTTCATTGTATGTTTTATGACGTGGTTAGAAAGGGGTGTCACTTAGATATGGGTGTTTTAATACCATATCACACCATATTGTATATTCAGACTCTATGTGAACATGTCATATATGAATGATAATGAGGCTTCACCTACATTCCCAACCCCTAACACTCCAAGATCCTTAAGCTTTCTCCCAAAGGAGGGAGATGGGGAAAGACATCCCATTGCACTAATGTGGGGTCCATTCATAGTGACTTTGGGAGGATCGAAGTGAGCATAGTTATTTACACTAAGCATTATATTCCTCTTGTGAATCTAATCTCGACATAAAGAAAATTGAGTGAGAGAATCTCACATTATTCTTCAAGGAAAGTTTAGGGAAATACTACTTAGAGTGAGAAGGGTAATCTTGTAGTTCTTGGTTAGTTGAGATGTGTTGTTAGGTTAGGTGCTTCATTTTCCACATCTAGGTTGAACTTCAAAGATAGCCATACCATTGAGATGTATGGATTCTCAATAAGAGAGCAACCAATGAGTGGACCTGGACCACCTCCCATGAATGAATAGATAGATCACATTCCCAACTTGGAGGTCAAGGTGGAATGAGAGGAACAAGAGGCACAAAACCTTATCTACCAAAGCCAACGAACATGCTTTCATATTAGAATATGTAATTAATAACAAAAAATGTATTTTTTCTTTATTTTAATGATTGTTGGAATTCACTATTGAGATAGGTAAAGGAAGAGAGTTTGAGAGCTAGAAATAGGATCTTCAAGTACTCTCAACATCCATCAAAGATGATACTATCTATCCATCTATTATTGAAAGAAAGCTTGATGCTAATAAGTTAGTGCCATAACATGCTAAGTAAGAAATGAATCACATACATATTAAGTGTATCTCCGATGACTTATTCCATCTTTCCCAAGTTACCAATCTTGAAATAAAGATTGTAATAGTATCCATCGAAAACTCCATTAGCATCCATTTTAACTCTTATATTCTTATTGATCATACCATAATATCTTTGATAAATAAATAGATAGATAATGTGTTTACATAATTTAATATCAAGTTTGTATGAGTTAAAGCGGTCTAGCATGACCATAGATACACATCTATTTTATTCCACTAAACTAATGAACCTTTGTTAGCATCCATTTCACGTCCTTTACTTGAATATAGGGGGTTTGAACCGTTAACTCAACCTATTAGAGCTACATGGGGAAAATGCTATTGGGGAAAGGTGCATGAATAAAATGACTCATTGGGAAAAAAGACACAAGTGAAGATTTGCTCTTTTCACATTGAACTAAGTACATTCTCATTTGGTCCATCGTAGCATGTGTGTAACTCAATGCATCCATTGGACTACTTGTTGTGAAAGTCACACATGAGAGTGTGCTTGATTCTCCTTGCGCGATAAAGGTGCATGTGCATGCTCGAGATGTTTCTTTCCTAGGGTCTACCCAATGATAGGTCAGAGTTTCTAGTTGTAGAAATAAAAGTTATGAGTTCATTTGTCATGTTATAGATGGGGGAGAGAAGATACACATTCATTCTAGCTGTAGATGGGTACAAAATTGTAGTTGCTTGTTAGAGAAGTGTCCTATTGAGGGCATGGGAGTTGTTGTAGTGGTGTTAACGCATGACGTAGAAGAAGTATATCCTTACTTGAAATAGGTACCTATATCTACCTACAACCAAGTCACCTGCTATAAAAAAAAAATTATAAACAAATAATGTAGAAAATTGTTCAAACATTTCATCGCCTAATAAGTATCAAAGCAATAAAATAAAAAATCAAAATCATTTAAAAAAACCATCATCTAAACTTCTTTGTAACTCTCACCATTTTTTATCAACTAAGATTTCTTTATAACTCTCATCCTTTTATATCATCTAAGTTTCTTTATAATTCTCACCCATTTTTAAAAATTTTAATACAAAAGAAGAAAGAGAAAAA
>ML784728.1:0-91551 GCA_009831015.1 Picea engelmannii
CCTCAACACCTTCTATCCAACAAAGACAGATTGTCGAAGAGACAAAAGATATTGTTTCTTCACCTACAATGGGGCCTACACAATGCCCCATCCAACCGAGAGACAACATTTTGGTGGAACAAATTCAACCCCTCAAACAACATGTTTGTGATAGTCTTCCACAATCCAAGAAGCACAACTTCTCCAACAAGGCACACAACTCACCAAGCTTCAGATTCAAAAAATGATTTCCCCTCTTCTCCGATAACTCATCACAATGGAGACCATTTCTTCCTAAGGGGGGAGGATTTATCCAGGTGGATATTAGTGGCCACCCACCTGTTCCAACTGGATCCTCTTGTCAGTTTTTAGTGCAACACGTTCTTTTGTACTTATTTGTAATTGTGGGTTCTACACTTTGGGGGATTTCTGAAGCCATACACATCTTCCAGGTGGATACTAGTGGCCTCCCACCTAATCGGACTAGCTTATTTTGTATGTTTTCATGTCAACACATCTTGTTGTACTTCCAGGTCTGTTTTGGGGTCCTAAACAATGTTTTATTGGCTTGCCACATTCAAATTGTAGACCGCGTTAGAGTTTGATGGTGTAATGCGTATTTCTCGAAAATACCTTTCCAACGGGCTATCACACGCCTAAAACACAGATCATATGAAAAAGTTATGACCCTGAGAAGTTAATGTACTAACTTACCCAAATGGGGCCCACATGACTTTTGGGAATTTCATCTCCTAAGGTTAGGTTTTTGGATGTCTAGGGTTTTGACATTCCTGCTTATCATAAAAAGGCCTTCAGAGCCTCATTGTAATCATCTTCTAGCGAATGAGCGTATTCGTCACATCTCTTTTCAGACATAAAGCTACCACCATTCTAGCGAGTCTTTCACTCTGTATTTTTACAGTCTCTTTACAATTCTTTCATTAATAGAAATCAAGTATTGTTGTATTTCTATGTTTCTAGAAATTTTCATGAGTATTTCATTGTAATTTATATTCTTTCATTTCATTCCAAACATAATCCAAATCAAATGGAGAATGTACCAAAAAGTAGAAACCCATCAAACAAAGATTCTCTCTACAAAATGGATTGGAAGAATACTTAAACAAAACACACAAATAATAGGCAGTCGTAGGAAAATATTTACTGCTAGAAAATCTATTATCCATGGACAACCATTGATTCTCAATGTCCGCAATTCATTCAAACAAGATGGAAATGCAGAGTGTAAAAAAATGGTAGTCACAATCTGATAAACAATTGTCATGAATATTCAATGTCAGAAGTGATTACATAAAATAATGCCCTCGGGATTACAATAACTTCACACAGGTTTGTTTGCTCAAACTTTCCTTCTTCGAGCCTCCCCCATCATGGCTTGCGCTTGTCAATGCTGCTCCAAGACTTGGTATTCGATGACATACATTTTGGTTGATCGATAGTGATGTAACTCTGAATCTCAGTCATATCTTGGACATGAGGTTTGATGACCAAACCCCATAAAACCTTTTTCCTCCTCGTGGCATTTGGTGAGTGTTCTCTCCTCATACTTTGTGTTGAATGCTATGATTTGGAATATGTTATGTGCATTTCCTTGTGACTTGTGCTTGGTGTGGTCGTTCCCATATGAATTGACCTCGGTGCTTGAGATGTGTTGTTGATGCTTAGTTGATGTGCTAGTGCTAGCTCAACTCTTGGGTGTTTGATGACAAGTAGAATTAGCTTAAAAATTGGCCTTTGAAAACAATATTTTTTATAAAAAGATTTAAAAAAACCCAGTTCTTATAAAACATAAGACAGTGTCTATATCCCAAGAGCAATCAAAACCGAATTCTTTACAAAAATCACAAAACACTAACACTAAACTACTATCAACCCTTCCCATGAGAAGAAATGTTTGGCATGCGCTACAACAATAGCATACATTGCAAAAATACCATAACACTGCAGAAAAGAGGTCATTTATGCAACACCCCTACTACATATCAAAATTTCAACATTGAAATTTTAAGTGATAACATATGGCTTCTTTGGGGGATGGTGTTTCCCTGTGAGGTACCAAGAACATGTATACTATTATGCCTTATCCTGTCAATCTGTACAACCTGTCCCTACAACTACTAAATTGAAAATAATTATGGACAAATTGAAAGACCAAACTGAGGAATGGAAACCATTCACAAGTGCATCTATTGGGATTATGGAGTCTTTATTCAACAAATCCTACTGCACACCAATGCTCGAAAAGGAAAATCTTATTTATATACATCCCTACACTAACTGAATCAATTTTTCTGCATCATGTAAAATCACTTTTCCAG
The DNA here is from genome assembly GCA_009831015.1 of Picea engelmannii. NCBI lineage: Eukaryota > Viridiplantae > Streptophyta > Pinopsida > Pinales > Pinaceae > Picea > Picea engelmannii. Next base: position 2,319 of record ML784728.1, read on the forward strand.
TGTAACCATGCAAGGGATTGGTTAAAAAAATGCATCTTGATTTCATCTTTGAATCCTAGTAGAAGAAAAAGAGATAAAACATTTAAAATCCCATACCTATAACTCTTGAATTCCTCCCTTACAAAAACATGAACATGAAGCTACTTGTTGCATTTTGATTGCATATAGATGTCCACTAGATCCTGAAAAGAGAAAAAACACTCCTTCTGCTGATTGATGAACTCCTTTACCGTGTCTTGAATATATATATATACATAAATAGGAACAATGTCTCGAGGCAATCCTTCATAAAATTCAGCAAAAAACTCAACTTGACTGTCAAAAAGTTCCAAATCTGCTAGTTCATATCCCTGAATGTCATCTTTGTTTTCAAAAGAATCTAAGGAAATAGTTTCCTCTTCTGACACATCTCCACATTGTTGTTCATAAAAATCTTCGAAAGTAATACTATGACAAGAAGACATATGGGACATTTTCTTAGCCAACAAACTTTCATATTCTTTCAAGTAAAATTGAAGATACTTGATTTGTAACTCCAAATAGAAAAATTGATAGCTTTTGCAATAATCCAAATCCAAATATGAAACCGAAGAAACAATTTCATCACATTCATCTTTAGCTAATGTACCAATCTATTCTTTTAAATCCTCAAACTATGCAAAATCTCTCAATGTACATATCCATTTTATATATTCTTCAAGGAAAACATGATTTACCAATAACTCTTCCATATTGAGTGATACAACAACTGGATTGGCAGCTGAGTCCTTCATCTTGAAACTGGTGGAATCGACAGTAGAGCCTCCAGGAGATTTTTGAACATGGAGTCACCAGGTGAAATATTGCAGTCACTATGTCACCAACCCTTGTTCACCATCAAAGAATATATCCAATCATTTTCATTCTTCCAGGGAAGATCTTCAATTCTGTCCCCGACAACAACGCCAAAAGATGTTAGTGCTAGAAGTTGTCCCTAGATTGCTATAGATCCAATCCTAGTACATATTAGATATTGCAATGGTTTTTTATAGATTAAAATGGATTATGGGTTGGTTTAAAGAATAAACAAAAATGAAAGAGAAAGGAAGCGGGTAACAAACTATCTGCAAATCGATGATATACCATTGGGAATGGAGTCAAGTAAACACCCTGTTGATTGAAGGCAATTGAATTGCATATTAGATAAAAATCTTATATGATGATGGATAGAAGAATGGAGAATGTAACGAAAAGTAGAACACCCATCAAACATATACTCTCTCTGCAAAATGGATTGGAAGGATACTTAAACAAAACAAACAAATAATAGGCAGTCGCAACAAAATATTTACCGCTAGAGAATCTATTATCCATGGACAACCATTGATTCTCAATGTCTGCAATTCATTCAAACAAGATGGGAATGCAGAGTGTAAGATAAAGGTAGTCACAATATGATAAAACAATTTTCATGAATCTTCAATGTCAGAAGCAATTACATAAAAGAATGCCCCGAGGCTTACAATAATTTCACACAGGTTTATTTTCCCAAAATTTCCTTCTTTGGGCCTCCCCCCTCATGGCTTGCACTTATCAATGTTTCTCCAAGACTTGGCATTCGATGGCATACAATTTGGTTGATCGATAGTGATGGCACTCTAAATCTTGGTCATATATTAGACATGGGGTTCGATGACCAAACCCCAAAAAACCTTTTTTCTCCTCGTGGCATTTGGTGAGTGTTATCTCCTCATACTTTGTGTTGAATGTTATGATTTGACATATGTTATGTGCACTTCGTTGTGACTTGTGCTTGGTGTGGTCATTCCCATATGACTTGACCTCGATGCTTGATATGTGTTGTCGATGCTTAGTTGATGTGCTAGTGCTAACTCAACTCTTGGGTGTTTGATGACCTATAGAATTAACTTAAAAATTGGCCTTTAAAACCAATATTTTTTACAAAAAGATTTAAAAAACCCCAATGCTTATAAAACATAAGATCCTATCTATTTCCCAAGAGCGATCAAAATCGAATTCTTTACAAAAATCACAAAACACTAATAAACTACTAGCAACCCTACCCATGCGAAGAAATATTTGGCATGTGCTACAACAATAGAATACACTACAAAAATACCATAACGCTGTAGAAAATAGGTCATTTATGCAACACCCCTGCCTTATATCAGAATTTCAACATTGGAATTTTAAGTGATAACACTTACCTTATGGCTTAAACTTATAGTTTCTTCTCTTGGATTGGTTTATATCTCTCTAATTACTAATAACTGAACGATTCTTAGGTCTATACATTTATTAGGCAACAATGGAAAAACATATGATTACAATAAATTCACATGACAATTTCAAAGTTTAAAAGGGAACAAAAATTTTAGAAAAATTCAAAAGGGAACAAAAATTTTAGAAAAATTCAAAAGGGATCCCACTTCAAAAATAGTCACTCATGGAAAAGATGGGGAAGCAAATAAAATCTCAATATAGCTCAAAAACAAAATGGAAATTTTGGACTTTAATATTTTAGTGACAAACTTGTATAAAACTACTAGCATTGTATATGCACAATCATTGTAATGCAAACAATAATATTATCAAGCTACAATTCTATACCATTCATTTTGGTGGGATCATAGATTTGGTAGCATTATGAATCTAGTTAGCATGGCCTATGCTTGTAGTTGTATATTCTAAGGCACGATCCCCGACTAAAGTTGAGCAAATTGCAAATTTTGTTGTTACTAAATAATAAAATGTATTTCAATTTTAGCCTAGACATGCCACTTTTTTAAATATCAATGAATAAACATATAAGTTGAGTTTAAAAAAGCATATTTCAATGGAAGCTAAAATAATCTTCTCCTTGTTGAACTACAATTATTGGAAAAGTTTTGGGATGAAAGGTTTCTGCTAGAGTAAAATGAATAGAGACAAAATGTCAAATAATTGTAATCTAATCAAAAAATAATTTTTAGTGGAAAATATTGTATTTGATTTAGGCATCAATAGTAAGTATACAGTCCAAATGTGTTTTTTTTTTTTTTTAAGTTTTATGAGAAGTAAATTGTCGTAGATATTCCAATGGAAGAATTCATCACAATATATCTTACTATATTATGCAATATCTTAATATGCAATGTTTTATTTTATATTTCAAATTTCAAATTACTAGTTAATCACAAATAATATTGAAATAAATTAAAACTAAAATGAAAGAAGCTAATCACATAACACACCATCCACACAATGAACATAAGATGTACCGTGGGAAAACCCAATGCGGGAAAAACCTATCTAAAAGGTGAGGCCTATGCCTTTCTTTTTTCTTCCCAGTTATGAAATGCGAATACAAATAAAGTGTTCTCACTGTGGAGTTTCCATGGATACTATGCCTAGTATGGATGCTACAAGATCTTCAACTTCCTCTATTATACTTCAATATCCCACTGTGAGATGCTCTGCTCAACTATGAAACAATAAATTATATATTTAGGATGGAACCCCTTCCTTTGCTAGTGACCCCATGTTTAACATATAAACTAATATCCTTCTAGGGTTAGGGTTAAGGATTTTGCATGCCTCAACTCTTGAGTAGGGTTAGGTTTTTGGACCCTCTAAAAAATTCTTGAAAGTCTACATGTGTGAGTAATTTGAGCTAACATGACATCCACTTGATGTCACGGTGGACAACAATATAGGTCAACTTGTAGGAGGTGTAACTTTTGCATACAAACTTTGATTGAGGTGACCTTTACACCATTGGAAATATCTCAATGTATAGAATAATGTTAAGAGGATTGAAACTGTAACATACCCTCCTACTAAAAATGAAAATTAAAATGCCCCATACATATAAAATAACCTAGGGGTAGCAGACCCATAATTTAACATGCATATAATAGCATAATATGAACTCACGAATGCAACTATTACAACAAAAAAACAAACACAACATTCAATAAAACATATACACAATGGAAATAACATCATAAACATAGCAAAACAAAAATTGTTTATAAAGTAACCAACTGGCTGCATACGAAGGAAATTCCTCCCAAACATAGGTTTGTTGTTCATTTCATCTCAACGGAAATGCACCCCCAAGCTGAGGCTATGAGTCCAAAAGGAGGTATGTCTCTCTTGGTTGTCCACTCTCCACAATCAACAGCCCAAAAACCCAATCTATACTCTCTTCCCCACAACCCAAGGAATGGGATCTCCTTTCACGACACAGAGTCCCTTAGGCCTTCCCACTTCCCTCCAGGGATCTAGTGCACCCAATTAACTAGGAATATGCCAATTAGGGACTCCATGACATCTCGTCTACTTTAGGAGTGCTCACAACATCCTTCAAAAGGATTTGGAGCCAGTTCCTCAATAGGAAAATACTTCGCAAACACATAGCCCTTTTTACAAGCACATAAGCCAAATTTCTAGAATATACACAACCGAATAACTATTGTCTTCAAATACAACATGGTTGGTGCTCTTGCTAACAATTTATTCCTCTCTTTCTACCCAAAATCAACATGTAAAAACTTCTCTCTTTTTCCATACGAATTTCCTTCTTCTCCCTTGCTTACTTGACTCTCACTCTTCCCAAATATTATTGTACTTCAAACCCATGCTTTGAATAATTAAGGGATGAGACTTCTAACACCCACCCTCTTACACAAATTTAATTATTTAGTGCCTAAGAATACAAAGGGAGGATTATATGGTAATGTCACATTAACTCAAGAAAAAGACATGTGTTTCCCTTGGATCCCCCTTTATCTCCATCTCTTGTGGAATCATATTCCCCCCATGGTTACCGTCCCTCTCATATTGTAGCCAATTATTTTTATTTTATTAATTATTTCTATGTACATAATTACAATTTGGATCCCAACCACATTAATCACTATGGGATCTTCACCCCAAACATATCGTCTCACTGTCCTAAATCACATTTATTCAAATTTTACATTATAATTTGCGGGGACTAAAACTAGGGATGTTACATCCCCTCCCCCTTATTTTTTCACTAACCTCAGTGCACAAAACCATATTGGTGTACACACATATTATTGGGATGTTATATTCGTTACAGTGAAAGTCCAGATGAGGTGGATCCACAACAAGTCGAAGGTTGAGGTGAGTCGGCTGGGTAAAGTGGAAGTCGAAGGTCGAGGTGGTTCGACATGGTAAAGACATCGAAAACAAGTCGAAGAGGTCAACTGAAAAGAGGTTGACAGGCGATCGTGTGGAAACTAATTGAATACTGAATGAAGATCGACTGGTAGTCGATGGTAATCCGACTTGGTAGTCGACTATAATAGAATCCTGAGATTCATGAGATTTGTAGCCAATGATCTATGTGGATATGTAACCATTTTTGGGTGCCTTTTATTTAGGTTTTTTACTTCCGTAAAGCCTATAAATAAGGCGTGTTGTAATGTTGTAAAACCTAATCTTTAGAATCTTGAATGATGTAATATTTAGATGAAATTGTAGAGGTTGTTGGTCATGCATGTGTAATCCAAATTGGCTAAAGGTTTGTTCTTTTGTAATAAAAATGGTATGATGTCGATTGTGTCTTAGGTGTGGACCAAGGTTAGAAATGTGACCTTTTATTTTGAATGAATAATACAACAAGAGAGAAAAACACTTATGGAATGTCAGTTTTCCCAGTTTTGGTTTCCAGGGTAAAATCTCTGTTTACTGTGTGTTTGCTTTGTCATTTACTTTCTTGATTATATTTTTATTCCTCTCTTATGCTAGGTTTAGCGTGGAAGTGTGTATCATTTCCTAACATGTGGTATCATAGTTTGGATAAACAAGCTTGGATCATAACTAAATCCTGGGTTCAGTAAGAGTTGTAAGTTAGAAATCTTTAAAGAATTGTGTTAAAGAATGGTGAGGGGCTCGAGAATAGAGATCGGAAAATTCAATGGCCAAAATTTTGAGCTTTGGAAGCTTAAAATTTAAGATCTCCTTGTAGATCAAGAAAAATGGACAATAGTCTATCTAAGTACCATGCCAACAGGTATGCCAACGAAATAATGGGAGAAAATCAAGAGAAGAGAAAGGAGTATGATTCGACTTTGTCTTGTAGATTCAATAATGTTGAATGTCTTAGGTGAAGATTCAACCAATAAAATGTGGGACAAATTGGGGAGGTTGTACCATTCGAAATCCCTGGTAAATACTTTTTTTTCATAAAGAAACTATATATTTTGAGGAGATGGTATTTTGGTGAATGATCATTTAAATGTGTTTAATACCATTATAAGTCAGTTATCTACCATGGATATTAAAATCACTGAGGAGGAGAAATGTGTTATCCTATTATGTTCTTTTACAAATTCCCGGGATATCTTAGTCATGTCTATAGGGAGTAATACAACCACATTAGCACTAGAAGATGTGGTTGCATATTTATTTTTAGAATAAATGAGAAGGAAGAACATGGAAGGATCGACCAAAGAAGATTTAGTGGTGAGAGGTCGACTGATTGACAGAGATAAAGGAAAATTATTTGGTAGTAATTCTAAGTCGAAGGATAGATATAAATACCCAGTTCATTCAACAAGAAGATGATGGAAATGCAGTAAAGTTGAGAATTATGAAAGGGACTTCAATTCGAAGTAAATGGAAGTCAATACATGATCCAATGAGAATTAGTCGACTGAGAGAAAGGTGACTCTAGAAAAGGGAGGCAATGTGTACCTGGAATCAACCAGTACATAGTGGTATCAATATGTTTGGTTGATCGACTCAGGAGCATTATATAATATGAAAACACATAGAGAATGGTTCCGTGAATATAAAATATATGAAGGAGGATAAGTTTTCTTTAGGGACGACTCCACAACCAAAATTTTCACATGTGGAAGAGTTCGATTGATACTGCAGGATGGGAGGAGTAGAACCCTTCCAGGTGTGGTACACATTCTGGGTTTGGAAAGAAACCTGATATATGCCAACAAGTTGAGTGATGCAGGGTTGCACACTCTATTTTAGAAGGATTCATGCAACATGGTTAGAGGTGTGATGGTCATAATGAATGGAGTTTGGACTGAAACCCTATACAAGTTACTAGGGAGTGTCGACTTGATTGGATGCAACAACATCATTGTTCCTGAAGTTGACTCGAATTCGAATCATATTGACTTGAATCAACCTGATTCAATTCAAACCGACTCAACAAGTCATCATAAAGTCAACCTGGCCATGCTATGGCATGAGAGGATGGAACACATCGGCGAAAAAGGACTTCAAGGTGAAAAAGGACTTCAAGCTATGCATAAAAAATGTATGGTTGAAGAATTTCCTGAATGTAATTTAGAAGTCGACTTTTTTGAACATTGTATATATAGTAAAAAAACATGGGTGAGGTTCCCATATGGAGCGGCATGGGAAAATGGGATTCTAGAGCTGGTTCATAGTGATGTGTTTGTCTGTATTACAATTCCTTCACTTGGTGGATTCGTGTATTATGTCTCCTTCATAGATGATTTTTCCAGGAAGACATGGATATATTTCCTGATGAAGAAATCATAGGTTTTCGAGAAATTCAAAGAGTTTAAATCTCTTGTAGAAAACCAGACGGATAATAAGATTAAAGTGTTGAGGACAGACGACGATGGTGAATTCCGTGGAAAATATTTTGATCAGTTCTGCAAGCTTTGTGACATAGCATGCCAAAATACCACACTTTATACCCCACAACAAAATGTTTTTTTTGAGAGAATGAAGAAAACATTGATGGACAAGGCAAGGAGCATGCTCAATGGTGCTGGGATCACACAAGAATTATGGACGGAGGCAATCGACACTGCAAAATATCTATTGAATATGTCTCCTTCATTGGTGCTAGTCGACACAACTCCACATGAGGTATGGTCAGTTAAGAAGCCTTTGGTTTCACATCTCAAAGTATTTGGATGTGATGCATTTGTGCATGTTCCCAAGGAAAAGAAGAGCAAGATGGACAAGAAGGAATTCAAGTGTATTTTCATTGGATACAAAGAAGGAATGAGAGGATATAAGATATGGGATCCTGCATAAAGGAAAATAGTGTACAATCGAGATGTGGTATTTAGAGAAGTTGGAGGTAAGTCTGAGACTGAGAAAATTGTTCAGACCAAGAATAATCCTAAGACAGTGCGGTTTGAACTGAGGAACAAAGAAGATGATTTAGATGAGTCAAATGAATCAGAAGAAGAGGTGGAACAACCGAAACCGATTGTAAGGAGGTCATAAAAAGTAATATAACCAGTCGAAAGGTATAGTCCACCCAACTTCCATTTCATATTCATGTTAACTACCACCGACGATGATCCTAAGTCAGTCAGGGAGGCAGTCGACTTGACAAAGGAAAAAATATGGAAGGATGCCATGGTAGAAGAGATGGAATCCTTGCACAAGAATGAGACATGGGACTTAGTCAAGTTACCTAGTGGAAGAAAAACTGTTAGTATAAAATGTATATTCAAGAAGAATATGAATGCAATAGGTCAAGTCAATAAATTCAAATCTTGACTAGTAGCGAAAGGATATTCCCAAGTCGAAGGAGTCAACTTCGGTGAGATTTGTTCCCCTGTTGTAAAATTAAATTCCATTAGAGTACTGATGTATCTGGTTGCAACATTCAATCTAGAAATATAATAGATGGATGTGAAGAGAATGTTCCTACATGGGGACCTGGAAGAAGAAATCTACATGAAACAACCCTAAGGATTTGTAGTAAAGGGAAAGAAAGATTCAGTGTGAAAAATGAAAAGATCCCTTTATGGTCTAAAGAAACCACTAAGGATGTGGTACCAAAAGTTTGACACATACATCCTTAGTTTGAATTTTGTGAGAAAGAAAGTTGGTCACTGCATATACTCCAAAGAAGAAGGTGGGTGTTTCATATATGTAGCATTGTACGTTGATGACATGTTGTTGATTGGAAACATCATGGACGCAATAAAACAAAATTCATTTTGGGAATGGAGATCAATAGAGATTGAGTATCTAGAAAGATCTGGTTGAACCAGATGAAGTATATTGAAACAATTTTGAAATGTTTCAACATACAAGATTGAAAACCTATGAAGGTGCCAATTCCCGTGGGAGCAAGGATAACTATTGAACAGTGTCGAAAGACATAGGAGGAAATGGAGGACATGACATGTGTTCCCTATGCAATTTTTTTCGATAGTCTAATGTATGCAATGTTATGCACTTGACCAAACATTTCCCATGTAGTGGGAGTGTTGAGGAGATACATGTCGACACCTGGGAAGGAGAACTGGAAAATTGTCAAAAGAGTATTCAGGTATTTGTGTGGCACAAAATACTATGTTATATGCTACCAAAGAAAACCTATAGGTGATAGTGAATTAAATGTAAATGGCTTTGTCGAACCTGACTGGGTTGGAGATGTGGATCGACTGAGGTCGACCACTGGATATGTCTTCAAAATTTTCAGTGGAGAAATCAATTGGATGTGTAAGAAACATGATGTCGTAGCCTTGTCAACAACAAAAGTTGAATACATGGAATCCATTCATGGAAGCAAAGACATAGTATGGTTGCAAAGGCTATGTTCAGGAATTAGGTTTGAACATAGAGATATGAACATAAGTTGTGAAAATCAAAGTGTAATATTTCTGGAAAAGAACCCTGCTTATCATTCTAAGAATAATAAAATTGATGTACAATACCATTTCGTGAGAGATATGGTGGAAAGAGAAAAGTATTGCTAGAGAAAATATACACGTTGGAAAACATAGTAGACTCGTTGACCAAGTCTGTGAGTGCTGTGAATTTCTCTTGGTGCAAGAGGAAATGGGCATTGTTGCCCTGGGTCTATGAAGAAAATTTCATAGGTCTCCCAGTCTTAGCAAAGAATACAACAAGTGGGAGAATTTTGGGTTGTTATATTCTTTGCAGTGAAATTCGAGTCGAGGTGGACCAAATGACAATTGAAGTCGAGGTGGATTGACAACAATTCAAAGGTCAAGGTGAGTCGATCAGGTAAAGTTGAAGTCAACGGTCGAGGTGGTTCGACATGGTAAATAAATCAACATGAATTTGAAGAGGTGAATTGACAAGAGGTCTACATGAAGGCATGCAACAACTGACTGAATACTGAATGAAGGCCGACTGGTAGTCGATGGTAATATGACTTGGTAGTCTACTATAAAAAAATCCCAAGATTCATGGGATTTGTAGCCAATGATCTGTGTGGATATTTAACTAGTTTTGGGTGCCTTTTCTTTAGGGTTTTGCCTACTGTAAATCCTATAAAGAAGGCATGTTGTAATGTTGTAAAATCTAATCTTAATAATATTGAATGATGTAACCTTTAAATGAAATCGTATAGGTTGATGGTCATGTATATGTAAGCCAAATTGACTATAGGGTTGTTCTTGTGTAAGAAAGAGGGTATGAGGTCAATTGTGTCTTAGGTGTGGACCAAGGTTAAACATGTAACAATTTATTATCAATGAATAAGACAATAAGAGAGAATAATGCTTAAGGAATGTTGGTTTTCCTGGTTTTGGTTTCCAGGGTAAAATATTTGTGTACTGTGTGTTTTCTTTGTCATTTACTTTCTTAATTATATATTTATTCCTCTCTTATGCTAGGTTTAGCATGGAAGTGTGTCTCATTTCCTAACACATATCACAATGCCAGGATCTTCGACTTAATATAACACAAAAATTCCATCCCAAAAATAAATACATAGGCACTCCAACCCAAAAACCCTATATACATAGGCACTTCGATCCCAAAATCCATACATAACAATTTTTTGATTTATAATTCTTGAAGTAATTCTAATCGACAATCTCTCTTTCCCATCAGTTTTCACAACCCAAGGAAGTGTACCCCCTTCTCTAATCTTCAATCCCTTGGGTTGTACCACTCCCCTCCAGGATTCAATGCACAATCATCCATGAAGTATCAAAGATGTGACTCCAGTAATCCCAATTGCAACCAATTTACCTCTTTCAAGATGCAACAAGTTCACCATAATTTTATGTTCTCTTATATTCTTTTCTCTTCTAGATATCTTCTTCCTTTTAGTTTTTGTTGGTAATATTTCAATCCTTTTTCCTTTGTAATACACCACCTCTTGGTGTTCTTCATTTTTCAAGTATCCCTATAACAACCACCAAGAAACATACATGCTATATTTAATTTCAAATAGCAATTATATCATTTATAGAATTTCCCAACTCCACAATGTAAACATTTGTTCAAAATTAAGTTTTCAATCATAATTCAATTCATATATGTATGACAGTCCTGTGCTTCACAATGCTTCCACGAGGAATAATTTAGCTCATTTTTATTTCTTGACACACCCTCATGATTTCAGCCACCATTCCATATGCACTATTAAGTTTTCTCTTCCTTTCCATCCTCACCCTCCAGGCTCAAGAATCCCCTTCACTTCTACACAGTCCCTCGGGTGATCCATCATTTTCCAAGGTGTTCTTGTGCAAGGAGAGCACCAACTCACTACGAGACTTCCACTGGTAATCTATAACCTGTGGAAATCATAGGGTTCTAGTGTCCTAACAATATCCTTCTTCTTGAGATTTCTAGCTTCAATAGCCATCATCTCATATGTATCACACACATACAATCATCATGAGATATCATCATAGTAATTTATTTATTCAATTTCCAAATTTGTTTCATATAGGAAATCAAGTTTACCAAGTATGATATTTCTTCTCAAATTGTTTGGCTCTTGCAACAACATGCATCAGTATTCCTTATGGGCTTACACCATTTCCATATCTAAGAAGATTTTTCCTGCAATATTCTCAACTTTCATTCAACCAAAAAACGTTTTAGTATCCATGCACATTATCATCTCATTGCAACATTTGCAATCATCCCATGAAGTGATTTCATAATTATATTACTCTAACAATTTGATCGCTTCCAACTATTATTCATATTAAATGGAATGGAACTATCATTCCTTTCACATGCATTATCTATCATACAAAGATTTTCATAATGCAATCAAACATAATCAACAAATTGATGTGCCAATACCCATGGCCACATCTACACAATGCATCCTTGCATTGACTATGGAATACCACATATCCATGTCATGGATTCCACCATGGTGAGTTGGAAGGTCTATACAATGCCTCAAAACATCATCCAAAATCTTCCCAATTAATTTTTCATTATTTTGGTTACCTTCCTCTTCAACCCATACAAAACACTAGGAATATAATCCTTTAGTGCTCTTCAATGTCAACAAAGAGGTTACAGTCCAAACATTGATTATAACTAGGAATACCTATTGAGCACTTGCATAGTGTTATGGCCCTTCCATATCCAACCACATCATGGTCTCACACATGGATAACTTTGTTGGAAGTCAATTTTATAGCAAGATTATCACTCCTAACTTGACTTGGTTATGATCTCATAACCAACATAACATGACATGAAATTAAATTTCTCATAATTCAACATTAAACAACATTTGTATACTCAAGTCCCTCATCTTTTACATCAATTCAAATATTAAAAAAATTAATGAAGGGAACTCTTACCTCAATTCCCTCAATATTTATGCATCATAAGTAACCCAGATGCATACATGGATGGCTATTATTACATTACTTGATGCTATATAATCAATTGATATTATGTTTTTAGACACTTGTAGACTCCCTTCACCAACCTTTGATTAGCATTTTACCATCCTCATTTTTCTTCATGTGGATGACTACCATAAGGAATGATATCATCATCACTTTCAGCCATGCTATAAAATTTTCCTGGATACATGATCCCTCATTAGTCTTATTCAATTATCATGAAATCAATATTTCACATATTGTAACATCCCCAACATCCAACCTGGCTATGCCACGTAAATATTTTTGAACTATACACAAATAAAAAAATATGCACACAAAACATCTTGCGAAACTTTATACATATAACTTAAAACAAACAAATACATTCTGCAAATGCACAAATTCATACAAAACAATAATAAAAATACACATGCAACACACATAGGAAAAACCCATAAAAATAAACACATAAATAATAATGCAACATGTAATTTAATACAAAATTGACACTTTTCTTGGTAAGAATATCACCAAATGCATACATACCTTCCACAAACCTCCCATCCTTAGACCACACTGCTCATGAATCTCAACAGTGGGTCACCCCTGAGCTGGGACTAAGCTCCACCCAGGTAAAGGGATTCCTAACTAGGGTGAGCTATCTCATACAACAGGGAAAACTCCCTCATAGGTGCCAACTCAAACTAACAACCTATAGTCCCTCATTCCCCACATTCCCGTCCCACCCCAAGAAGTGTGCCCCTTTTCTACTCAACAATCCTTCGACTTCCCCACTTCCTTTCTAGGGATTCAACAACAGGCCAGACATAAAGTCTTAGAGACCTGTAGCTGCAGTTTGGCACCTTCGGGAAATAAATTCCCAAAAATTATTTGACCTAGAGAGAATTTCTCACGGGCCCAATGTTGGCACAGGGACAAACCCAGGGTTCAACGCTACAACAACACACCAATAAATCCCTAACTACCAGCCCTTTCGACAACACCTGCGAAGCAGATGAAGTCTCAACTGATGTAGAGGCAGGGGTGGTTGCAAGACTCATGTGTCTACAACCTTAGCTGGGATAGATATATGTGATTGTACTACTTAATAAATCACTTAGCTCCATCAGTTCCTCAATATACAATTAATAATCACTTCACTGATAAAAGAGGGCTTCACAACATTCACATCGATATAACGTACTTAAGCACTTATCATCAATAAATAGGTCATATCTAGTAGATCAAGCACTCAACACATTCATATAGATCGGATCTAACATTCTTATACATCATTAGCACTAGCATAAGTAGATCTATCTAATCATCTCAAAGCACTTATAAAAAGAAGGCATAAACATATTAAGATAAGCACAAAGTAAGACAACACAGTGTTTACGTGGTTCACCCCCACCCTGGGGCTACCTCCACCAACTCTTCTTCTTTATTATCTTTAGTCAATCGGTTACAAGAATAGATCCATAAAAACCCTACTTCGCATAGGAAAGAAGATCTGCGCAGCTCACTAGATCCTTCTTCCTTGTGTTACATCACAAATCCTTCCACCATCTGTTACAACCACTTGCACTTAGCTCTGCAAGTCTCTCACAGTCATGCACAAAGTACTTACAAAACCCTACTTGCACTTAGCATACATCACATAGATGCCTATTCAACTACTTCTTACATTGCCTAGCCTTCTATTTATACATTACAAAATAGGCCTAATCATGGGTAAACCCATGGGCTGACATCCCAATCCCATTACATAATACCAAAACCCCAAAAAGAACCCAAAAGTGGGCCGAGATCCCTTGATCTCCTCTTCATCTTTCCCTCCTCCTTCGATAGGCTGTCGAAGTCCCAAAATAGGTCAATATGACCAAGAATCTCCCAAAACTTGGTCAAGGGCCAACAGGCCCCCAACACTCACCTATGACTCATCCTGAGTCACTATGGTCTGATCAATTCTACTTCGAAGGCCTCGATCTTGGATCGATCTGCTTCAACCTATTGCTGTGCAACAACCTCTTACTCGGTGAACTCTTGGATCACTGCGTCATTCATGGGGCCATCTAGGCATTGTTCTGATGTGATGACAACTTTTTCTAGCTCTGCTCCTCATCTTTCAACCTCTGTGAATAATTGGCATGCCTTATATTGCACTAGTTGAAGACATTGAGTAACTTCCATCACTCTTCCTTGAATCATATGGATATTCTACTGGGAGGTGTGTTGCTCCTGAGACCTCTTCATTCTTTCCATGACCAACAAGGCCTTCATCTGCGCTTGTAGTGTGTCTGCGTGCTACTTTTCTTCCTTGAGCTGCGACTCTAATGCTTGTAACTCTAGATTCTCAGTGAGGTTCTCATATGTTTGGGCATTGCAGTTACTCAACTGCTTGCACTCCAAGGAAAGGGATTTTAGTTTTTCAACTGCACTGCGGGCAATTTCTTCCCTTTGGTCTCTTACATCTTGAGGGGTCTTGGGCACAGTGTAGAGCTCCAAATCTGCTATGCGCTGCTAGATTACATCTTCAAGTTGTGCCACCTGCTGTGGAACTTGCTCTTTGGTCTTTACTTCTACGACTGCCACAACGCGAATCTGTGAACCATTTCCTTTACTTCAAGTTTCTCTGTGAGCAACTATTCCTTTCTTTGTTGCAGTTGTTCTTTTTCTTCATCCCACTTTGCTTGCAGAGCACGGTTTTCTCGTTTTGCAGTACTGCATTGTTCTACAAGGTCTTCTTGTACTTGTTCCAAACCCTGGGTAGCTTGCGTTGTTTCTTCCTGAGCTTGTCGAAGGCGAGCTTCGACTGTATCAGCGATGCGGTGGAGTTCAGCTGGCTCATCTCTTAGTTCTGGTGTTTCCAATGGCAGAGGTGCAGTGGAGACTACGCGACTGGATTGTAGTGCCTGATGCACTCCTTGGAGCTCGTCCTTAATCCGATGGAACACCTCCTCCTGCTTAGCTTCCTGTTTCTCTACTATTTCCAGTGAAGCATCGTTCAGTGTTTCTATGATGAAATCGAAGTCGTCGGAGGTGAGGATGGTATTCACTTTGGTCATAGATGCTTTCAATTTATTCCTAGAAGAAGGTTTCAGAGTGGAAACCTTCCTTTTCTTCGAGGGGTCTTCCTTGTCTCTAGGCGATGTAACCTCGCCTTTCTTTTGTTCAAATTTTGCGCCATCTATCTCTTTTCCATCTCCTCCTTTCTCTGCTGAGATCGAATCAGTATTCAGGGATGCGCTATCTAAATCATGGACCTCTTTGGTATTCTTTATCTTGCTAGGTCTAGGTGTATCCGACGCAGTTTCTGGACTATCTAAATCAAACATCTCTGTAGGGTCGGCTAGAATGAGGAGGTCCGCCGACCATTCCTTGGTGATTTCTTCTAAGTCCTCCTCTGTCAGCTTGTAGTAATATTGAAGTTTCTTCTTGTGCTCGTCAACACGCACTGTAATATAAATGAAATGGCGGTCTGCGCTGAATTTCATTAAAGGCCGAACCTGTGAAGAGTATTGGGCATGATGCGAGGCTTAGACTAGATAGCTAACTTCAGTTGATTGTAATATGTGTGGAATATGACATTTGACTTCCATTTCTTGTTCATGTCATTGGAATACCACAATGTACTGAACTTCGTGACCAGAGTTTCAAAGGGCTCGATGTCTGGGAAGGTCACACCTTCCGGCATCTACCATGCGATGAAAGCAATAGGGATTAGAAGCCAATTGAAGTGGAACTCCTATCCTTGATCTTGCACTTCCCTACATTCCAGTTCCAACTGGTTCACGAGGTACTTCGCCCAATTCATTTGTAGGCCCTCCACGCACTTCCTTGCGAGGTTAACTACAAATCCAGTAACTTGGGTGGGTCGGTTCTTGCGGACCGACTTTCCCGCGATCAATTGATAGGCTAGGCGCATTTCGTCGCTTTGGATATAAGCTACCTTATAGCCTCGCCTTCCTTTCTCGACATCGCCATAGGTGTCTTTTATCCTTTGAGCTAAAGCGTGATCCATGGTTTTTCTGGGATAAAAATCCTATGGGTCAGGGCCTTGCATACTCAGCCGTGTGATCCGATTGATCAATGTCAGATCGACTGTGATATGACAGTTTAACCACAAGTATCTTCCATGGTAACAGGACAACAACAAATTGACACATGCATTCACTTCTTGGTGCCTTTCGAAGTGAGGAATCTTCATGACGTTGAGCAGTGTGGACTGCACAAGGTTATGGGTCCATGACTGAGGGACGATCTTTGAATTCTTTCCTTTTGTCCTGGTCAGGTACTTATGTGGGGTGAGCATGTTGTAGACCTTCCTGTCAATGAGGTTGAAGTCGCTAAACTTCAACACTGCTATCTTTTCTTGATCTGTGCATATCCCCTTCGGGAGGTACATAGTGACCAATTTGTACTCAAAGTCTCTGGGCACATTGTCTCGATTTATTATGCCGCTCAAAGGTGGTAGGTTGGTGGAAAATATGCTCAGAATCAACTTAGAATTCATGAGATCATATCTGTGTTTAGTTCACTTTTCGTCTGCAGGCCATGATGGTCCAGATCAAGAAGTGGATGGAGAGGCCAACAATCCTCTTATCAATGATGTTTGTAGATCGGTAGACAATCCTCTCTCCATCATGAATCTTTTAGTCATCAAGTCGAGGAGTACTTCTATTATTGATTCTTCAGTTGCGGTGAGCTCATCGGACATACGCGCTCAAGATTAATAATATTGGGTTCACAGTTAACTCAAATACTGCACTAGAATAAACAACAAGAAGGCAATGATCATTGTATACAACTCACTTGGTCTGCGGGCTCAAATTCCTGGTTAGAAAAAGTTTTCTCCGTGCATGGCACAATGGGATAAATAGGCAACTCGACAACGGTTTGCTTGTAATGGGTATGAAGCCTCATTAACTCTTGTTCTGTCCGTTATGGAATAGTCCAATGGTCTGGTGTCAAGATATAACTGCTTTTCAACGCATTTGGAGTGGTAGTCAAACAGATATATCAGTCCCAATGGCTATAGTGCCTTGCCATGGCAAAGTGCCATGTGTCGCTGTTTTGATATCCCGATGAAGCTCCAATTCTGCAAATTTTCTGTCTTTGAAGTTCCCTCTGGAACCTTCTATAACTTTTCAAACTTAGCCCTCTTCTTACTTATCTTTCTAGCCTTCCTCCCAGTGAGCTTCATCTTGGTAGTCCTTTTTTCATTCTGATTCTTATCGTCTTTGGACATAGTCACTGTGTGCTATTGAGATTCTCTCCTAGGAATTAGGGGTAACACCTCTTCTTTATCCGAGATAGGTACTTCAGTCTCTTGTGAGTCTTCTAATGTTCTTGTAGCTTCGACATCTGGGTTTCTAGTGTTAAATAACTTCGACCTGTTCTCCTAATCTTCAATAAAGTATGCGATCCTTCTAGTCATGAAATATTTTAACTCTTGTCTCTTCTACTCCAAAATGTATTTCTCTTCTTTTCGTTTGGATTGATCTATTTCAAACCAAGGTTTCCCTAGTAACATAGTAAATGGGGCATTTCCCTCAATAAATTGAATAATATCAAAATCTTCTTCTGTTGAAGTTCCATTTGCATTCATAGGTATCTGAGCGAGCCTCCCACATAGGTTTACTGGTTTTCCTCTAAATAAACCTATTCCTCCTAATGAAGGAATCATAGCAGGCCTTCCTATAGCTTCCCAAGTTCTCTCTATCATGATATTCACCTATGCTTCCTCATCTAGAACACAGTCAATGTCAAAGTCTTCTATTCTTGCTTCAAGGTGTTGAAGCTAGGTTTGAAAATTTTCACCTTTAAAACTAAATTTTTTCTCTTTCGGGATTCAGTTTTTCAGAAGGTATAATCCTCACTATTAGTCCAAAAGACCGGTACCGAAGTCCCAATTTTTTTTCATTTCTTCATTATAACTAAAGACAAGAAGCTCAAATGTTATTAAAGTCTAGATGCACATCTGTAAAGTACATTAAATTGTGATAATTTAAAAACCCTAAAGGAGTTAATATACCATCTTTTTAACCTTTCGGGATTTGGGGTTTACTTAGAACAATATCTCTTCAATACATTTTGAATCACGAAATCCCGATTCCCGATTTCCCGAAAGAAGTGAAAGTTAGTCTTTATCCTAATTAATTAATTTAAAACTAATCTCACCGTGATTTAGGGGATTCGGGGTTTAATGGTGACATACCTCATGTAACCGCGATCCCAGAAACCCCAAAACGCGAAGTCCCGACTCAATACGAAATTTAAGGCTTAAATCTAATCTCATCGCGATTTCAAGATTCAAGGTTTAATGGTGACATACCTCATGTAACTGCGATCCTCGAAACCCCGAAACGTGAAGTCCCGACTCAATATGGAAGTTAAGGCTTAAATCTAATCTCATCACGATTTCGGGATTCAGGGTTTAGTGGTGACATACCTCATGTAACCGCGATCCCCGAAACCCTGAAATGCGAAGTCTCGACTCAATACCAAATTTTAAAGAGAACTAACTTCATTAAAAAAAATACATTAAATGGTAATTAAACTTCTTAAGTACTTTCTTTTCATCCTCCGTCAAAAGAAGTTTTTTGAATGTTGATTTTAGAATTGCCGAAATACGACCACATTAATAATGGATAGATCGTGATTTTTGCGACACAAATGCGTATCTTAGAGATATTCTCCGCATTAAAGGTATTAAATTCTTGATAGCTGCGTCAATACTTTCACCATAAAATGAGTTAAAAGAAAACTAGAGGTCTGTGTTTTGAAACTTATTCTCGCTTTTTCTATCAGAAATAGGATAATACAACCGAGCTTTCAGACCTCTCTTCTGTGACAGGTTTACTTTCCAATACAGAGTCATGGCACCAGAGAAGGGACCCAAGAAGAGTGAAGATACAACTGAGACTTCCAGCCCAGAGGGAGATGTCATATCAGACACCACACCACATGCTATCGACTCAATTAAATCATGGAGACAGATTTATGAAAATCTGGAATGCGAGATGAAAACTTCCCCTAGCGATTATGAGAATCACCTTCGGGACATAACAGAATCAAATCTTCACAAAATTGCAACACGCCCATGGCTCATGCCACACAACGACATGGTCAGTTGGGATTTGGACAAAGTTGATATTCCAACAAGAAGCATTTTAAATGATCAAGGAGCCATTATCGGCTCATTCAGACCTGAACATACCCAGGTTATGTACAAAATCTCACCCAATCTTAATTTCATTTACAATGCCAAATTTATAGCTGAATTCCAGAGAAAGGAATGCACTAAGGCATACCAAACTTACCCTGATTTAATCAAAGGTTGGTGGAGATTTCCATCAAAATTTAGGGCCGATACCCATGGAATTTATGCCACAACCTCTTTGAATGAGTACATGGTTTATGTAGCCATGATGCTATGAAGACTTTTCAGTAAAAAGAATCCCTGTCATTTCCCCGCAGAATGGGTTCCCTTTCTAGAAGACGCATCAGAAGGGTATAGTTTCAACTAGGACAAGATTTTATCTGATAATTTAGCCAAAGAGATTTCGGATTACAGAGCTGTAAGAGCCCGAGGTCAACCAATGGCCTTCTACATGTCAGCGTACCTCATGGACACAATTTGTTTTATGACTCCATTTCCCCTAACGAATTGGAATTGGAACATAACTTGCCCTGAACCCATTCACGAATATCACTCTAAGATGTGGGAAGAAAATGCAAAAAAATCATTTTACGAAATTTGCCATTTCGTGGTGATACCCATGAATAAAATGTTTTTCGGCTATGACCCTCCTCGCATTTCTGAAGTAGTTTCAAATAACCTCAAGCAAATAACAGTCTGGTTCATTGAAAAAAGCTTCTCCTACATTAGGGTTTATGGGTGCTCAATTCCCCCTCACGTGCTTCCAAAATTTCTTCCGGATAGACTAGTGTGTAGGGAAGTGGCACTCCAAATAATAAAAGGTGGTATTGGAATAGAGCTAAAGGAATCTCAAAAGAAGTCCCGACCCATCTTCCCTGTGCACATCGGGAAATTTTCATTACTAAATTTGGGACATTCTAGGGTGGAAGCAGAAGCACTCGAAGAAATTAAACTGGTAAATATTGAGTACAAAAGGCATGACCCTTATCAATTAGTGAATAAACACTTGATACGCTACAATATGAAAGCCTATGAACATGAGGATTCCCCTTGGGACGATGTGTTCAAAGGGACCAAATCTTATAAAGAAGTGTTGGAAAGAGTACAAACACTGTCGTCTGACCTGCAAGTCATCTTTCAGACCTTTCAGAAGCATCGACAGAGTGGTCTGCCCCAAGTACTTTAAGGGGAAGAAATTACCCTCCCCCAGGAGCAAGAAATCATTCCACCAGGTTTCGAGTAGGAAAGCGTTCCACCAGGTTTTGAGCAGGAAGCACAAAAGAAAGGAAATCTCGAAAAGGCCCTACAGGATGTGGAAAGGCCTCCACCAAACAAAAAGACCAAAGAACATAAAAGGTCAGGGAGACCTCCCAAGTCTGGTAAGTCTACTCCCACTTCATCACCAAAGGTTGATGTCAACACGCCTAAGGCGGAAGGAGGGAAAGGATCTATGGAGCTAGGGAGTCCCATAGCCTCCTTAACTCCCTTACAATCCACTTTTGGACTGCCAAAGACGAGAGCTATTTTTGTTGATGACCTTAGCTCCATTCCCATAGATGAGATTCCTCCTTCTGATTATTTATTCAGTAGAAAAAGGAAGGTCGTCCTAAAACAAGATATGCATAAGAGGGAGGTGAACATGGTTAAAAAAAATAAAGTCCTGATAGATGGAAAAAATTTGGAGGAAGAAGATTTTGCTACAGAGGTAGCAGGTTCCATGGGAGCCATGACAACAACAAACTTTTTTACCGTGGGAAAAATCATAACAAGGATAAAGAAGAGTGATGAAATCATAGCACAATTGTTAGAGCAATTAAAGAATGACGAGGAAAGCATTAGAGAAGAAATGAGTAAAAGTTTGGAGCAGACAAGGGTTGTCGAAAGGTTAGAGGTTCAATCACTCAAAATGAGTTTGGACAAAATGAGCCAGGAAATACAAACAAATCAGCTACAGATTACTCAGCAAAAGGAGCATGCAGAACAATTGCAGGCTAGATTAATATCAATGGAAGATTAAATTATAGACTTAAAAGCTTTCCAGGCCTAATCACTGGAAGTGCATTCAAAAATAGAAATTGAACAACAGAAATTGATTTCCAAGATAGAAATTATTTAGAATTACTTTCAAGAAGTAGATAATGCCTTTGAAAATATCACCGTAAGAGAAAAAGAAGCCAAAGCAGTGAGGATTACTCTCCAAAAGGCAATTATATATTCGACAGGCAAAGAGGCATCCGAAACTATGAAAGTATCAGCCACAAAGAAAATCAGAGGCGACATCATGCTCAAGCTATGGGAAACCAACATAACTAAAAGAAAAATAATAGCCAAAGAAATCAGAGATGACTGTGAAGAAGTTTTTTATCTTCTAGACAAAGGGTCATTAAATATTGGAAAAGGCCAGTGTACAAGACTTTTGGGACAGATCAATATTGTAAGACATCAATTAAATTTTAGGGAAAATTTGAGTGAAATCCAAATGGAAATTTCACAACTAAGAAAAATCAATGTCACCCTAGTGGACAGGTTGTTAGTTGAGCCAAAATTAAAGCTGCAGTCAATAAAGTTTACAGATAAAGGAGTGGATGTCCACCTTTCTAAGATTCAGAGAAAGGTTTATCTGTTCGAGGCAAGAGATTTTCCAGAACCCCCCAGAAATTTTACACAGTTCCTGGAGAAATGTATTAAATGTATCGAATCAAAAGAAGGAGAGTCATTGGAAAAGTAAAAGTATTATTTGGAAGGGATTTACTTCCCAGAAAATGGAAAAATGAAGAAGATCATGAAAATGGTTTTGGATCTACTTTTTAACAAATAGTTAATCTCTAAGAATTAGGAACTCACCAACCGTCCTAAGATTGGTGGTTTTGTATAAATGTAATTTTTCAAGACTAAGAAAGGGATTTTTTCTGGAGGGATTGTAAAGAGATAACTTTGTTTTTCCTGAATTAATACAATATAGATTGAAGATTCCAGATCTGGTCAAGCCCGAGTTATGTGTTTCTCTGTCATTCTATTTTTTATTCCATACTTTCGTTTGAAGTGTTTCATGTGGTAATTTCTATTATAGTAATTAAAACAATCAAATTATCTAATCGTTTGCATTTTTTCCTCTGTATCATCTTTCAGCGGATATAATACCTATGAACGTTTTAGGACTCTGAAACTGTATGGTTCTGCTAAATTATCATCCGTTTTCTTGTATTAACTTAAAATGAGATTCTTCTTAAATTGATGCCTCATTTTTGTTATACAACTACATGTTTCCTTTTTCTTCATTTCATCCACTATCTCCTTTAAAATTTGACTCAGATACTAGAAACGGCCTTTATTTCTATTTTACTATTAATTCATAATTTGGAAGTTCTATTTTTATAATTTTGAACCAGAAATTTGCGACCCTCAAAAATATTCTTGATTTACAAAAAATAAACCCTTAGCTTTAATGACTGTTCCAGTTACTAGACAACCCAATATAGAACCTGGTTTATCAGATCAAACAAGCATTGCATTAAACCTATTCAATACCATCTTACAAACAACAAATACACGGGTAGAACTTGAAAGATCATGGGCTGCAATTGAAAGGGATATTAGCATTCAAGAACAATGGGAAGCTAGACAAAGATAGTTAAGGAATAAACCGTGATCTCAGTTTCCTTTAAAATTTTTCTTTTTACGGATTAATTATCTCTACCCATTTTGGATGCCTTGACGGTATACTTTAGATCCTTAAAGTATAAACTCAGGAACAACACAAGGAATTCCTTTTCTTTAAAGATCTCTGAAAATCTAACATGTCGGTGGTCATCTAAGGTTTTTTTCATTTGTAGCAATACCTTCTCTGATTCTTTCTAGGGTTCTTCTATAGCCTTATTTTCTGAATTTGCCTTAGGGTTTTCTTGTCTTATGTTCATACTTTCAATCTTAGCAATCATTCTAGGGCAATCCAAAACTTCATGGTCATAGCTTTGCAACAAAGACAACCAGGTCTTCTCCCAGGGCATGCCTTAGAAATATGTCTCGGTTTTCTACAGCTGTAACAAAGGGTTAATCCTCTCTTTCTTTTAAATGATCCCCAACTTCTCCTATACTGCACGCTAGGATCATAGGAGCTAACCTGCAATAAATTGTTTCTAGAATCCTGCATCCATTTGTTAGTCCAAACATTCTTTCTATGTATAGGTATAACATATCTTTCACTATTCTTGTCAGATCTACTCATATCAAATCTTCTTTCATCTATTAATACCCTAGTTTTCAAACTAGGACAAAATCTATTAAACATACCTAGATCCATACTCTAGAAACAAAAATTTCCACTTATCTTACTTCTACAAAGCACAAAGCTTCCAGATCTAAAAATTTTAACTATTCTTACCTTTATTAGAGCACAGAGTTTATAGGTCTTACCTCTTTTTAATCAAGGATTCCCACTTTTACCTTTTTTAGAGCACACAGATTCTAGATCTTACCTCTTTTCTTCAGATCAAACTTATTTTCCTTAACACAGATCTTTCCAAACTAAGTAGAATACTGTGCACCAAAGCAGTAGATCTACGCTCACATATTTCTCAGTTTTAGGTCAAATCTTTGCACAAGCTTCTTCTTCCTTGTTCCTAGCAATCACAGTTTCAGGTCTCGGCAACGGAACCATTTGTTGGCACAGGGGCAGACCTAGGGTTCAACACTACAACAACGCACCAACAAATCCCTAACTACCAGCCCTTTTGGCAACACCTGCAAAGCATATGAAGTCTCACCCAAGGTAGAGGCAGGGGTGGTTGCAAGACTCAGGTGTCTGCAACCTTAGCTAGGACACATATATGTGATTTTACTACTTAATAAAGCACTTAGCATCGTCAGTTCCTCAATATACAATTAATAATCACTTCGCTGATAAAACAGGGCTTCACAACATTCACATTGATATAATGTACTTAAGCACTTAATATCAATAGATAGGTTATATCTAGCAGATCAAGCACTCAACAAATTCATATAGATCAGATCTAACATTCTTATACATCATTAGCACTAGAATAAGAAAATCTATCTAATCATCTCAAATCACTTATCAAAAGAAGGCATAAACATATTAAGACAAGCACAAAGCAAGACAACACAGTGTTTACATGGTTCACCCCCACCCTGGGGATATGTCCACCAACTCTTCTTCTTTATTATCTTCAGTCAATCGGTTACACGAACAGAGCCATCAAAACCCTACTTAGCATAGGAAAAACGATCTGTGCATCTCGCTAGATCCTTCTTCCTTGCATTCCAACACAAAGCCTTCCACCATCTGTTACAACCACTTGAACTTAGCTCTACAAGTCTCTCACAGTCATGCATAAAGTACTTACAAAACCCTACTTGCACTTAACATACATCACATAGATGCCTATTCAACTACTTCTTACATTTTCTAGCCTTCTATTTATACATTAAAAATAGGCCTAAGCATGGGTAAACCCATGGGCTGACATCCCAATCCCGTTAAATAATCCCAAAAACCCAAAAATGACCCAAAAGTGGGCCGAGATCCCTTAATCTCCACTTCATCTTGTGCTCCTCCTTTGACAGGCTGTCGAAGTCCCAAAATAGGTCAATATGACCAAGAATCTCCCAAAAATTGGTCAAGGGCCAACACTTGACAACCCGCCTCTTCAGTATCCCACGAGCCTGGCAACCCGCTTCTTCAGTCCAAATCCGAAGCTAACCAGGTACTGGTATGGGTATGGGTACAGGTACAAGTACAATAATAGTAACATAAAGGTACAAAGGACAACTGAATGAGTGAGTGAACGATGATGGAAATTACAAATGAATAAATGACAAATGAACTTAGTCCAAGCTATATATATGCATGTTCCCAACTTGACAGTTGTCATGTTGAGAACCACTTTTTCCCACTTGTCCTCAATCTTAGAACTTAGGATAAAATAATTATCCATACTTTATACTTTAAGAAATATTAATATAATATTCCTTTTTGGCTTAAGCTCCCTATATTAGCCCCTTATCCTTAAATTTTAGCACCCCCCTTTCCCTAACTAGTGGATTTTAGTCCCCCATACTCTTTTATCATGTTCGGTCTACACACAATGATGTATTATATTAATAATAATACATATACAAAAATAGGCTCACTGGCCTTTAGCATCTAGGCTCTCTGGCCTAATTCATCACATAAGCCTCATAGCTTATAATAACTGGCTCACTAGCCTATAAGACACAACATATACACAAAGGCTCTCTGGCCTCAAAATCAAACACACTTAAGTTTGTTGTGCGTAGTATCCTGGAATGTGCACTCTTCATCATTTTAGTGCACAGTACATGTGCTCACTATACCATGGAAGGTGCATACAAAAAATTATATCAAACAACTCACCAACTTAATTAAATTTTCATTTACATTTACAATTGGGGTTTGGCCTAGGGGTATTACTATCCCCTCCCCTTATTTATGCACATTCCTCAGTGTATTATGTACAACACATATACAACCAAAATTTCAAAAATCCTCAAAAATATGTTGGTATTTTGCCCACATAACATATTCATGCTCCCAAGTTGCGTCCTCAGGACCGTATGAGGTCCATTGGACCTTTATAAGTCCTATGGATCGATTCCAGAGATGTTTGATTTTCCGGTCTAGAATGCATACCAAATGTACTTGGAAAGAATCTTCTTGCTCCACATGAATCACATTCCAATCAATAACATGATTAACATCAGGTATATATTTCTTAAGAAATGATACATGAAATACATTATGAATGGTCATTGATGTAAGCAAGGAAAGCATGTATGCTACATGCCTAATCCTCTCTAGGATTTCAAACGACCCACAATAGCGAGCTTCCAACTTTTAACAATTTCCCAACTTTATGGAACTTTTGTTGGCCTTCACTTTCAAGAATACATGGTCCCCCACTTTAAATTCCTTATGAGTTATTCCCTTATCAACATAGATTTTCTTCCTATATTGGACAACCTTTAATTTCTATTTTATTTTCAACATTTTCTCTTCCATTTCCCTGAGTAAATCTAGCCCAACCATTGCTCTATCTATTGGGTTATCCCAACTTACTGGTGTGTTTCACCTTCTGCCATAAAGTGCCTCAAATGGGCTCATCTTTAGAGATGTTTGGTACCCATTATTATAATAAAAATCTACTAAGTGTAGGTGGTATTCCCATTTTGATGGTTTATCCATCACATACATCCTCAACATATTCTCAATCACTTGATTCACCCTCTCTATTTTTCCATCTGATTCTGGATGATAAGATGTACTAAAATTCAAATTTATTCCAAATCCATTAAATAATCCCTTCCAAAAATTTGAGGTAAATTTTGGATCTATGTCAGACACAATTGTCTTGCATATACCATGCAATCGATCAATTTATCTCATATAAACATCAACAATGTTGGTTTCCTTTTGAGTGAGCTTTACTGGAATAAAATGGGAAGCTTTAGTAAGCTTATCCACATTACCATGATAGAATCCTGTTTCTTATTTGTTCTAGGTAGTTTGGTGATGAAATCCATTGTTACAACTTCCAATTTCCACTCATGAATGGGTAATGGCTGTAGCAAACCAACAGGGTGTCTATTCTTAGCCTTTACCTTTTGACACTCCAAACATTTGACAATAAAATCAACAACTTCTTTCTTTATGCCCGACCAATAATATTGGCTCTTGACAACTGCAATAGTTTTCTGATAACTTGGGTGCCCAACATAAGGTACATTATGCAT
The DNA here is from genome assembly GCA_009831015.1 of Picea engelmannii. NCBI lineage: Eukaryota > Viridiplantae > Streptophyta > Pinopsida > Pinales > Pinaceae > Picea > Picea engelmannii. The sequence goes on from ML784728.1 coordinate 29,850, forward strand.
TTCTCTCAATATCATATTTTTCAATTCATGGGAATTTGGTACATATATTCTTCCCCTGTATATGAGAATTTCATCATTTTCTAACTTATAGTCTTCAATTTTCTGCTGCAAAATACCTTGCTCTAATTTTTCCACTAACTCCTTGTATTGCAAATCTGATTTTGCAACCTCTATGATTCTGTCTTTCAAATCTGATTGGTACATGATAATGGTTGTATCATGTAACTCATGCACCCTTCTGCTAAGTGCATCAACCACTTTGTTCTCTTTCCCCTTGATATGCTTTATATCAAAGTCATATTCATTGAGAAATTCTAACCACCTGCTTTTCCTAGAATTTAGAGTTGGGTGATCAAATAAATATTTCATACCATTATGGTATGTCCTCATCTCAAACCTTTTCCCCATGAGGTAGTGCCTACACTTCCTCAAGGCATGCACTATGGCTTCCAACTCCAAATCATGAGTGGCATAGTTCCTTTCATGTTCCTTCAACTTCCTTGATTCATAACATACAACAAACCCATTTTGACTGAGGACTCCACCAAGTCCTTCTTTACATGAATTTGTGCATACAATGAAGTTTTCATTTGGATATGCAATCCTTAGTATTGGAGAACTTGTTAATAATTTCTTCAAGTGTTGGAAAATATTTTCACAATCCAATGTCCACTGAAACTTCACACCCTTCTTTTGCAAGGAAGTGATTGGGTGTGAAATCTTTGAGAATCCTTCAATAAATATCCGATAGTATCCTGCAAGGATGATGGATGATCCGACTTCTGTCACATTATTTGGTGCTGACCATCCTCCAATGGTATCTATCTTCTCAGGATCCAGTGCTATCCCATCATATGAAATGATATGTCCCAAATAATGAATTTGCTTCTGATAAAATGAGCACTTGCTCAATTTGGAATACAACTGATTCTCCCTTAATAATTGTAATACCATCCTCAAGTGTTCTTCATTCTCTTCCTTTGACTTAGAATATATAATAATTCCATCTAAAAATACAATGACAAACTTATCTAAGTATTCTATGAAAATACCATTCATTAAACACATGAAGACAACTGGTGCATTTGATAACCCAAATGGCACCACTGTGAACTCATAATGACCATACCTTGTTCTGAAACCAATCTTGTTGATGTCTTCTTCTTTAATTCTTACTTGATGATAACATGACCTAAGATCAATCTTGGAGAATTTTTTTGCATCTTTCAATTGATCAAATAGGTCATCGATCCTTGGAAAAGGATACTTATTCTTCACATTTACCTTGTTCACCTACCTAAAGTCAATGCAAAGTCTCAATGTTCCATCCTTTTTCTTCACAAATAAAACTGGGGCACCCCAAGGTGACACACTTGGGCGTATGTGCCCCTTCTTCAGGATATCTTCAAGTTGTTTTTGCAAATCCTTCAATTCTGGTGTACTCATCCTGTAGGGAGTCTTGAATATTGGAGCTACTCTAGGCATCAAATTTATGGAGAAATCAATGTCTCTTTTAGGGGGTAATCTTGGAATTTCATTAAACACATATTCAAACTCTTTTAGGATTGAATAATATTCAATATTTGACACCTTATCTTTAGGTGTCTCTTCCATATGTGATGCAAATATTTGACACCCTTTTTTGTAACATTTCTTCAGTTGCAATGATGAAATTTCTCTGATGGTTACTTCCCTGGGAATTCCCTGTAATGTCCTTAGGTTCCCTTCCTCATCCAAGCAAGTAAATGCCTTGTTATGACAATCTAGGATAACATGATGTTGGTCCAACCAATCCATCCCAATTAGACAGTCATAGGAACCTAAAGGCAAGATGTTTAAATCTTCCCTGATGTTCAGTCCATTCATGTCCATAGGACATGACTTAATCATCTCATTAACTTTTCTTTTGGCTCTGGTAGCCAGTTGCACCAACCAATATTTTCCATTCTTTCTTCTTGGAAAATGCAAACTTTCCACCATCTTAGGATCTATATAACTATGACTAGCTCCTGAATCAATTAAAATAGTAATGGTTTGGTTGTTGATCATACCTTCCACTTCAATCATATGTGACTGATACTCTACTTTCTTGTTGTCCAGGGCTGCATAGATCCTTGGTACATTTCTGCCCATGTCCTCCATTGTTTCAACTTGCTATACATTGTAAACAATCCTCACTTTTTCACGTATGTGAGGGAAATCTCTAAACATATGATCTCCTTTACAACCTCAACATTGAATAGGTGGTTTCCTTGGCCTTTAACCCCCTGTCTCCATCATTCAGGGTTCTCTAGAAGTTGGCTGTCCATGAGGATTATTTATGAAGAATGGTGGCTTAGTTCCCTTATTCCTCTGATCCATCTTGAATTTCTTCTTGTCTTCCAAATATTTTTGGAAATTTGGCCTTGATTTTTGTTGATCATATAGGCATTTAGCTTGCCTTATGGTATCCTCCAATGTTTTGGGATCATCATATTGTATTTTTTCACTGCTGAATGATAGAAATCCACTCAAATACCTTTGAATATTAACTTTCTCATCCTTGATGAAAGAAACATACTTCAACAGTTCTAAAAACCTTCTTTCATATTCATATATGGACATATGCCCAAGCTTGAGTTTAAAGAAATATTTCATTTTCTTATCATAGTATATCTTAGTCAAGTATTTCTTTTCAAAATACTTCTTGATTTCCCTCCAAGTAACATTTTTCTCTTTAATGTGTTTCACCTGCACAAGATGATCCCACCACATGGATTCCTTTGCCTTGAGTTTATAGATGTCAATTCTTCCTTCTGCATGGAAATAATAATTATGCAATTTAAAATACTTTCTCATGCCCAACAACCATGTCTCTGCATATTCATCCTTCTTGTGCTCACCATCAAATGTAGGAGGTTTGATTTTGTTCATTTTTCCTCGTAGCTCATCCACCCTAGAGCTCTTATGCTTCCTGACAGGGGATGGACTTGAGCTATTGTGTTCTCTCCTATTGGAATGCCTCAGAGAGTGATGGTGATGTCTTCTAACACTTCTTGTTCTTCCTTTCTCATCAGGAGACCTGTGACTTCCTGATTTGCTTGAGCCACTCTCCTTATCCAATTTATTTTCTATTATGTTCAAGCTCTGCATTAAATTCATTTTGAAGTCCTCTTGCTACTCCTTGGCTCTCATAATCCTTTCATCATCAGTTTTATGTCTTTTTAAATCCTTCCACAAATTTTTAATGGTCTCTACCATATTCATGTTTTCATCCCTTCCTTCTCCATGTCCATTGGAGTTTGTTCCTTCAATTCCCATATGGACATCCATCCATCTAATCTCATCTTCCTAAATGTAAGTCCCCTATGAATCTTCCATTCCTATGCACTTTGTTTTGGTCCTGATATGATATAGTTGTTTTTAACTCTACAAAATGTGCAACCAATAGAACTTTGTTAGGATAACGGTTTCAACAATTTCATGAAAATATGAACCGTTCTGGTTCAATAATGAAACATAATTATTTCTTATGATTTCCTAAAAATTGAATGCCCAGATCAATTTTCTGGGTGAATAATTGCATTCTACTTTCCAATACCTTTCCAATGCCTGCTTCCATGCTCAATTCCGAGTCTTGAGCAGAAAGTTATGGTTATTTGAAGTTAGTTGGGTCTTGAAATTTACCTTCCACTGTTTGTCCTGTAACTTCCTCATAAAAGCTTTGATTGACGAACGATTTACACCATTAGAAATATATCTCCGGGATATTTCATTTGAGCTCCAAAGTCAAAACAAAGATTGGTACATTTTTTTCTTGGGGTTTTTGAGTAGCTAAAAACGTTGTTTAGGGCCTCAAAAATGCATTGCAAAAAGATGACCTTCAAGCAGTATAAAATGTCGTAGAAATTCACTGGTTTTCTGTTGTTGTAGACCATCCAAATGACTTTGTGCGCAAAAATTTGAACATGTACACCCATATTTAGCATTCCCATAAAAACCATAAGGTAGCGCATTCTCCACACACCTTTAACAAATGTGGATCACTTCTCTGTCATGCCAATAACTGGTGCACACTACTTTTGTGTCGCGCGCCAATATCCATCGCACACAATTTTGGTTCATGCAGTAATACCTATTGCATGCAATTTTTGTGTCACACACTAATATACTGCATGCATTGAACTCTATGCGATGCACCATGCCAAAGTTTAATATGCCCCCACCGTGCACCTGTACTCCGCGTGCACCATTAATTAACTTGTCGCTCGACAACATATACCCACATTGCACGCGCACCAACAAAATTCCTTTGCTCTCTGTAAATAATGCACACACCACGCGTGCCATTATTATGCGTGTTCACATTGCATGTGCCAGTATTACACATGCACCACTCAATTCACACCGCGCAATGCTAAATTTAGTGTGCAGATCTGTGCAATGTGATTTTTTGCGCATTACCACTCTGCACCGCGCAATGCCAAATTTATGTGCGGATACCCACACACCAATATTTTACGTACATTACCACTCTACACTGTGCAACACCAAATTTAAGTGCACAGACCTGCGCGCCAATATTTTCGGTGCATTACCACTCTGCATCGTGCAACACCAAATTTAAGTGCGCACACCCGTGCGCCAATATTTTTCGTGTGTTAGCAATATGCACCACGCAACACCAAATTTAAGTTTGCACACCTACATGCCAATATTTTAGAGAGCATAGCCACACACCCTTATTTTCAACACATCACGATATTTTCACTGTGCATCATGCATTTTTAGTGCACACACCTGCACAAATTCATTTTTATGCGCATCAATTCCTCGTGAATTTCACTACAGAAATTGGGGCTTTTGCCTAACTTCTTCCCAATTTTCACCATAGACATTCTGAAACTATGAAATTTGTTCAATTTCACCATGATAAAACCAATTCAACCTCTGCAACAACAAATCGTTGCTGGTTGACAATCCATGAACAAATTTTTCCCAAACTCAATTCACGAATTGAGAATTTTAAACAACTAAACTTGCTCCAATTGTCATGGCTTCCTTGTAACTACAAATTTGACCAATTCTAGGTCTGAATTTTCTATAACATATATTAAATTAAGAATATCTCACTACTTGGCCAAATTTCTCAAATTTCCCATGAATTTAACAACATAAATTGGGGATTTTTCCCAATTCCATGCAATTGCTTCTAATTTTTACCATGGACGCTCTGTAACTTGAAATTTGGCCACTTTGAAATCAATTCTCTGTGAAATTTCAGTTCAATTCAACATGCTCGGCCCATCCAGGCTCAGTGTTGAAAACTAGAGCTCTGATACCATATTGTAACATCCCCAACATCCAACTGGGCTATGCCACACAATTTTTTTTGAACTATATACAAATTAAAAAATATGCACACAGAAAATCTTGTGGAACTTTATATATATAAATTAAAACAAACAAATACATTCTGAAAATGCACAAATTCATACAAAACAATAATAAAAATACACATGCAACACACACAGGAAAAACCCATAAAAATAAACGCATAAATAATAATGCATCATGTAATTTAACACATAATTGAAACTTATCTTGGTAATAATATCAACAACTTCATGCAGACCTTCTAATAACCTCCCAGCTTTAGACCACACTACTCATCACTCTCAGCAATGGGTCACCCCCGAGATGGGACTAAAATCCACCCGGGTAAAGGGATTCCTAACCAGGTTGATGTATCTCAGACAACAAGAAACAATCCCTCACAAGTGCCAACTCAAACTAACATCCTACAGTCCCTCATTCCCCACATTCCTCTCCCACCCTAGGAAGTGTTCTCGTTCTCTACTCAACAATTCTTAGGCTGCCCCACTTCCTTTACGAGACTTTAGCTACAGGCTGGACATGAAGTCTCAGAGGTCTGTAGTTGCAGTTTGGCACCTTTGGGAAATCAATTCCCAACAATTATCTGACCTAGAGAGAATTTCTCATGGGCCTAACAACTCACCTCTTTAGTATCCCATGGGCCTAACAACCCGCTTCTTCAGTCCAACTCCCAAGCTAACCAGGTACTGGTACGGGTACATGTACAATGATAGTAACAAAAAGGTATGAAGGACAACTAAATGAGTGAGTGAATGATGATGGAAATGATGAATGAATGAATGGAAAATGCACTAAGTCCAAGCTATATATATTCATGTTGCCAACTTGACACATGTCATGTTGAGAACCACTTTTCCCCACTTGTCCCCAACCTTAGAACTTAGGATAAAATAATTATCCATACTTTATACTTTAAGGAATATTAATATAATATTCCTTTTTGTCTTAAGCTCCCTATCTTAGCCCCTTATCCTTAAATTTTGTCCCCCTCTTTCCCTAACTAGTGGAGTTTAGTTCCCCATAATATTTTATCGTGGTCAGTCTACACGCAACAATGTATTATATTAATAATAATACATATACAAAAATAGTCTCACTTGCCTTTAGCATCTAGGCTCTCCGGCCTAATTCAACACATAAGCCTCCTAGCTTATAATAATTGGCTCACCAGCCTATAAGACACAATATATACACAAAGGCTCTATGGACTCAAAATTGCATGCACTTAAGTTTGTTGCACGCAGTATTTTGGAATGTGCACACTTCATCATTTTAGTGCACAGTACATGTGCGGACTATACCATGGAAGGTGCATACAAAAAATGATATCAAACAACTCACCAACTTAAGTACATTTTCATTTACATTTATAGTTGGGGTTCGGCCTAGGGGTATTACACATATAGCAACAAATTACTCTCATTCTAAAGGAATTCCATGAGCATGTTCAAGCATGTCCATATGCACAAGTGCATATCAATATGCATTAATCATTCAATCTCATCATGCCTACTTCATGTGCATGCATTATAGCTTTATTTTATGGATCATGCATCACTTCTGTCATGCACTCTAGTGCATATTTATTTCAATTTTATTTATTTATTTTTATGGTGTAGATGGTTTTAATGCAGGTGGATATCAACAAAACCTTCAAAAATAATCACAAAACTATTATTTCGACCCTCAGACCTACAGGAACCGTTAGCTCTATAGATCTACGGTTGAGATTGGTTTTAATATTATGATGTAATAAATCAAATTCCAAACCATAGTCAGATTTCAAACAAATAACATGTGTATTCTATAAGATTTTGGGTCCACCACCGTGCCTTATAACCTCCGAAATGAATATAGGTCGTCTGATCTACGATCAGATCCCAAACTTAAAAAAAAATTGTTGTTGAATTAGAATTTCGGGTACGAGTCTTGTTGTTAACCCATGTGAATATACCCTCTCCGAAATGGATTATGATCGTCGATCTTAGCCCTATATCGATTCCAAACCACATGATTTCAAGATATAATAATTTCTACGTGGTAATATTTTACAGAGAATTTAGATTGAGAACAAAGCTTCGATTTTCTAAATTCAATTGTAGAATACACTTACGATTCGTTCCACAATGAATTGGATGAACTCCCAACACAAATTTATAAAGAAAAAACTTAGATATTTCACAGCAAGGGATAAAATAAACATAAATAGTCGGCTCCAAGGGTGAGAGTTTCCAAATAAACCTTCAATTTCTTTTATTGATAATTAGATATTTATCAATTTTATCCACATGCCAAGCTCTCTACTCTCAACTTTGAACTCTCAAAAGCTAAACACAAGAGCCTTGATGGGCTTAAATACAATCAATTTGTTTTCTCATATCCACTATATTTGGATCGAATCATCTTATTCAACCCTAGGTCCTATATTCTAGCCTAAAAATAAAAACAACTTCTATCTCTGTTACAAAGAAGGATTTGAAATCCTTGTTGTATTATTCGATTTGTCTTCTAAATTTAATTAAAATAGAAAAAACAAATTAAGAGAACCAACTCTCTTTGGTAAACTTGACTTTGACTTCCAAATCCAATGATGATTTTGTTCTTTGAGCTCATGCTCCTGCATCAGAATTCTTAGGTCAGAAAAATTCATGATCTCCTATTCATGAGTTCTTCTATAGTATTGCCACTTTTCTGTATGAGTGTAGTAGTTACCCAAGTATCATATTCCAGCGGATGATCCTTCCACTTCACCAAGTACTCATAGTACTCTTGCCCTCTTTTCTTCTTCAACACTTTGATATCCAGAATTCTTTCCATCTGCAACTTCTTCTCTGTAGGAATTTGTTTCTGCAACTTAATTTTTTGTCCTATGTCCTTGTCCAAATCATTTGCTGACTTTTATGCTTCAGGTTCCACATAAGAATACAAATCTTCTAAATTAAATATGGGAGAGATTCCCATGTCTCCTGGAAGTTCAATCTCATAAGCATTTGCTGAAAAATTTCCCAAAATATTGCAAGGCCCAATCTTTTTAACTTTCACCTTGTTATATGTGCCTCTAGGAAATATTTCTTTCATCAAATGTGCCAATACTAAATCTCCTTCTTCAAAAAAAACTTCCCTTCTCTTCAAATCTGCTTTCTATTTGTACTTGAAACTATTTTCATGTAAATTTTCTTTAACTTTTTCATGTAATCGTTCTTTAACTTTTTCATGTAACTCCTCTTGGGTTCACTCGATAGACAATGTTAAAAGGACTTAACCCTGTACTTTTTTTGGGTGAGTCATTATAAGAAAATTCATCTTGTGGTAAATCTAAATCCCACTGATTAGGATGTTCACTTACCAAACTTATATTACCCAAAATCCTATTTGTAACTTCATTTTGACCATCTGTTTGAGGATGGTAGGATGAACTAAAGTTAATACTTGTTCCCAATTTCTTCCACAATGTCCTCCATAAGTGTCCAACAAACTTAGTATCTCTTTTTGAAACAATGCTGTCAGGAAGACCATGCAGTCTTACTACTTCTTTAAAAAGCAGAGTTGGAATATGAGTTGCATCACTAGTTTTATAATAGGGTATAAAATGCGCCATTTTAGAAAATCTATCTACCACAACAAAAATAGAATCATTGCTCCTCTGATTTCTTGGCAATCCCAAAACACAATCCATACTCACATCATCCCAAGGTCCTTTTGGAATTGGCAGTGGATGATATAAGCCTGTATTCTGGTATCTACCTTTTGCATGCTGACAAACTTTGTATCTTCCCACAAATTTTTGAACATCGGTTCTCATTCCTGGCCAATGATAAAAATTACTCAACTGAGCATAAGTTTTTTCATTGCCAAAATGACCAACAAGTCCTCCACTGTACTTTTCCTACAAATTTTTTTCTCTCATTGAACATTTTGGAATGCACAATTTGCTTCCTTTGAACAACAATCCTTCTTGCAACGTGAAATCCATCCATGGACTTCTATCTCTCAAAACTGGATTCTGACATGCTTCATATGCTTCCTTAAAATCTTCATCTTCAGGGTACATATCTTTGAGATGTTCTAATTGAAGAACACTCACCTGGAACTCCTGTAGAACTAAACACCTTCTGCTAAAATCATATGCAACCTTGTTAGAGATTCCACTAATATGTTTTAATACAAAAGTAAAATTCTACATGAATTCTACCCATTTAGCATGTTTCTGATTTAATTTCTCTTTCTTATTTATGAACTATAAAGCATGATTGTCAGGATATAAAAAAAATTCTTTAGGCATCAAGTAATTCCTCCATTTCTTCAAATATTGGATCACTGCATAAAATTCTTTAAAATAAGTGGAGTATTTTTGTTTTGCCTCATTCAGTTTCTCATTGAAATATGCAATTGGCCTGTTATCTTGACTCAAAACACCTCCAACTGCTATCCCATTGGCATCACATCTAACTGTAAATAATTTTTTGAAATTTGGGAGAGTTAATTTAGGTCTCTCAGTAATCTTTTCCTTTAACAATTTGAATCCTTTTTCTATTGCCTCTGTCCATCTAAATGGTTGTTTTTATTTCTTCACAGTTTCTAGGATTGGATCACAAATACCACTAAAGTTTCTTATAAATTTCCTATAGAAACTTAAAAACCCATGAAAACTTCTAACTTCAAATATGTTTCTTGGATATGGACACTCTTTAATTGATTTCACTTTCTCTAGATCCATCTTTAATCCTTCTTGTGAAATCACAAATCCTAAATAAACCATTTTTTTTTTCATAAAGAAACATTTCTTCAAGTTTATTAAGAGTTTCTCTTGATGTAGTTTCTTCAAAACCAAATTCAAGCGCCTAACATGTTCTTCTTTGGTGTTACTAAAAACAAGAATATCATCTAAATAAACAATGGAAAATTTCCCTATGAATTCCTTAAGTACTTCATTCATAAGTCTCATGAAAGTACTGGGTGCATTAGTTAAACAAAAAGTCATAACCAACCACTCATATAGTCCATTGTTTGTCTTGAAGGTTGTTTTCCATTCATGACCTTCCCTCATTCTAATTTGATGATATCCACTTTTAAAATCTATCTTTGAAAAATATTTGGCACCACTTAAACAATCCATCAAATAATCCATTATGGGTAAAGGAAAACGATACTTGACAATGATTTTATTTATGGTTCTAGAATTTGTGCACATTCTCCACTCTCCTCCTTTCTTTGGACTCAATACTATAGGTACAACACATGGAATCAATTTCTCTTTGCCCATTCCTTTGTTCAACAGTTCTTGCACTTTTTTGATAATCTCTTCATTCTCTACTGGAGTCATTATGTAAGATGCTTTGTTTGGAAAAATAGCTCAAGGAATTAGATCTGTATGATGACTAATACTTCTAACATGTGGTATTTTATTAGGAAAATCATCAACTACAATATCCACATACTCCTCTAACGAATTTATGAACTTCAATAGGAAAGTCATCTATTCTTGTGTTGGTTAAAATATTCCTAGGTTTTCCAACAACAACAAAACTTACCTCTTCATCTTGCACATGCGTCATAAATTATTTTTCTGTGACCATCAATACTTTTGGACTTGTCTTCTCTTCCCCTCTTTCATTCTTAATAGGAATAAGAGTATGCCTTCTTCCTTCCTTCTCAAATGTAAAGGTATTCTCTCTGCCATTGTACACCACATTTCTGTCATATTTCCATGGTATTCCCAACAACACATGACAAACATTCATTGAAATGACATCACATAAAATATGATCCTTATAATTTCCAATCTGGAAATCAACTCTACACTGTTCATTCACCAATACTTGATGCCCTTTTTGTAGCCAAGAAACTTTATATGGTGTAGGATGTGAAATATCCCTGATCAACTGATCTAGATATCTACTGTTGAACTACAGTTTTTGGCCACTGAATCTGATACTCTGGGGGTTTCTAAATGTGTTTGAGTTATTGTGTGAACATCCTTGGTGATTTTCGCATGTGTGTTCCAAGTTATTATTATTTTTAGCAGTATAAGACAATACATGTGAAATAAGGACAACACAACTCATTGATATATATATATATATATATATATATATATATATATATATATATATATATATATATATATATATATAATGCAGAAAAAGTAGGAAATACAATAATAAATGGAGAAGATATAATAAACGTCAGTTAGATATCATGGATCGTCACTGGAAGACAAGCCAAATGATAAGAAATACCCGTGATCAAAATAATGAATGTTGGTCTGCGTGTGCATAGATAGATCGACAAAAATCAATCTGGAAGCTCACGGTATCTGCTATAGAATCCAAAAAACTCACCTTGATGGCGATATCCATCAGAATGAGATGGATACTATCTCAAAATATGTTCCCTGGCCTCTAGGATGATTCTGATGATTGTCGGACTGAAGATCCGACCTATGAAGCTCCAGATGTGACCCCCTGGGGGTTTTCACACCTCCTGGGATCAATGAGTGCGCCCTAGTGATTCCACCGGTGGAATATGATGATGTATATCTCAAAACGATCATCCTAGCCTCCTTTGTAATGGGTTAGAAGGGATTCCTTAGATATGCTCCAGAATGTCCCTTGGAACCCCAAATGTGCTTCCTCAAGAGATGTGCCCTAAATGACTATTTTCTACTTTCTGGGAAATTCCACTATTGGAAACTGATGAAAGGTGGATCAATAGGTGCACCTTGGCTATTTATCTAATGGGTTGGAAGGAATTGGACAAATACTAAACTGTATCAAGCGGATGCACAAACCCTCTCTCTAACACTTGTGCCCTCACTGGTTGAGCTGCACAATCACTGAAATGGATATTGTAATGCACCATGAAATACCTGGATGGTATCTCCGATAGACTAGGGTGTGTCTCTCAACACCGAAACTGATCAATGGTGGTGGTTTCCTCCATAAATCTACAAAACAACAAGGGGGTCAATTTCCTCCTCCTCTATAAATATCTCAACATCAAATCATAACATAATGAGGAATTAGATCGAATTCCTCCTTTTATACTCTTCTTGATATAATTCACCATTGACATCACTTAAGCTAGGAACTTTTCCTCCTAAGGTGAGTAATTAATTAATTAAGTCCCCCTTTAACACCTTTTCGTTCTAATTCTTCGTTGACTTAGGCTTAAGTGACTTTTCCTATGATTTTTGTCTTAATTCATCATTTAGCCCCCAAATCACCCTTATTTCTCCTCTTGTTCCATGTTTGTGCCTGAATATAGTCTACGGGAACACATAGACTAATAAGTCACTTGTTGGCCCTTAGTTCTGGAAGTAAGCGAATATTAAGGAAGAAAAGATGAAATATGAACTACGCAGACGACACAGTGATTGATACTTGGTCAAAGTGAGCAAAAGAGAAGAAAAGATGGGGCGAATTAAGAGAAAAAAAGTTGTTGTACAAGGATATCAAGGAAGACAAATTAGGAGGGAAGACAGATCATGGACAACTCAGCAAGTAGAAAAATCCACCGGTAGATTCTTTGGAGCACCTCGCAAGAAGGAAGGAAAGACATGTTGGTGAAGCCCTGAAAACACAGGTCAAGTTAACCTAGGGTTTTGGTATCTAGGGTTTTAGACACTTAGGCTTCGGCCTAAGGCTATCGATGAGCTATTGTAATGTATAAATAAAGGTCAAGAGGACTTGATATGGGTTCGAGTGTGTGATGTTGAGTGATTGTTGTTATTTCTGAGAGAAAAGTATTGTGTGGAGAGGGAAGTCTGTGTTGTAAGATCTTCAACTGGGTGCGAAGATCAACCCTGCAACTGGGTGCGTAGGGAGGGGAGGAAGAGAGAAGAGATAAAGAGAGAATATCTGCTAGCTAAGAGTGCATATAGGACTGTATGCTTTCACCTAATATATTATAAAGCACAGTTCTGTGGATGTAGCCCTAGTGAGAAGATGAACCACATATATCTTGTTGTTGTCTGTGATTGATGTTGTGTTCTTTTTCTCTATGATATACTGTTATTGCATTAGTATGTTAGATATGATCTATAACTGTGTGAAGTAGGTTTACGTTTGGGAAGAATAGTCTGATCTCCTTGTGTGATTGCCTTGATTCCACTTGCATTTCCTCTAGTTGTAGACACTGTGTCCTGCAACCCCCTATTGTTACATCAGGTGAGACTTCATCTTCTTTGCAGGTGTTTCCGAAAGGGCCAATAGTTAGGGATTTTTGGTGCGCTATCAGATATGAACCCTAGGTATTCCCCTGTGCCAACAAATGGTTCCGTTTTCGGGACCGATATCTTCTTGAGGGAATGCCAAGGTGGTTTCCATAGAAGACAGAGATTCAAAAGTGGATAGAAGAACATGAAAAGGACTTCGCATAAGCTCAGAATAAGAACCCTAATAATAGCACAAAATATTGATTGGGAAGGTATATCTTTACTGATATACACAAGATTTTCTTAGAAGGAATTCATAAGGAACTATACAAGTGGCTAGCCATATTAGCAGACACCCATTTTGATATTATCTAGATCGCTTGTGGTTTGGACGTCGACGCTGATCAAGAAGGTCAAAATAGTTGATAACGCCGTGTCAAGAGAAGTAGATAAATTTTTTGATAGTTCCCTTGGAGGGTATATCACAGAGGTTGCTATTGATAGGGTAGAATCATATAGCCAAGCAGAGAGATATTTCTTTAAAGGACCTAGAGGAAAAATTTTACACTTCTTGAAGTTGAAAATCAAGATGTTATTACATGAGAAGAACATCTTGAAGATATAGTAGTGGGTCAGACTGAAAAGGATAATGTTCAAGAATTTAAACAGTGATTGTGAGACAGAGATCGAGCACACACACAGAGGGACAACCTTCAGAGAATTTCCTTTGGTGAACTTGTTCGAGAAGAGTCACAAACCAACACAAGAAGAAGAGTTGTTGAACGAGGAACATTCAGGGTCTGCTAGGGAAGAAGAAGAGAATACTGAAGAACTTTGTCGAGAAGAGTCATAAACTTCAAGGAATGCACATACTGCTTAAGTAAGTGCTATTACACCCCCTATTGTTCCAGCAACATTAAGTAACCAGAGTAACCTAAGTTATCAAAACACTCAGAGCACTGGTACAAGTGGTTCAACACACAGTCAGTCAGGAAACCTAGGAGGATCTATGGTAGATGAGATGAGGTTACCCACCTTCATAGGAGATGGATCTGAAGATCCTGATCAACACTGGTTTCTATGTGAAGTCGTATGGAGTATTAAGAATGTCATTGACTAAGCTGTTAAACGAGCTCATTTTAGTACTACCTTGAGAGACCGTGCACTAAGCTGACACATGAAAATTGTCCAAGATATTGAACAACCTAAATCACTGAATGAGATCAAGAATGCGTTGGTTTCAGAATTCACGAAACCCAATTCAGAGTCACAATGCATTACAAAGCTGAAATGAATCAAGCAAAGAGTAGCTGAACCTGTTTGGGAGTTTGATCAGAGGTTTAAAACCTTAACGGGTTGACTGAATTTTCAGATCCTAGACGGGCAGAAAAACGAATGGTTCATTGCTTCCCTTTTACCACACATTAGAGTCCCTCTTATGCAACAAAAGATTGCTTCACAGGCTGAGGCACTGGAGATTGGTATGAAGCTAGAATCAACCCCTATGGGAGAATCCAGCTCAGGTATGAGTCAAATTTTAAGTCAGTTAACTAGCTTGTCTCTGCAAGTCGAAGATATGAAGAAATACAAGGGAAAATATAAAAGAGAAGATATATGGTGCATTAGATGCAAATCATAAGGCCATGACAAGGAGCACTTCCCCCTATTTCACGAGTACTTGGAATCTGGAGCTCCGATCCCTTTGAAGAAAGTTACCTTACCTTGGTGCGAGGTATGTAGAAATAGACATCACCCTGGTGAATGTTATTACATGCAAAAATATGTTCAGACACCCACAAATTTGTATTGCACGTTCTGTAAGTCAGTAGGGCATGATGATAGGGATTGTAGGGCCTATGAACTTATGCATGAAAGGTCAAGGGATATATACAAAATTCAAGGTGAAGTACAACAAGAAGGGAACACTACACAGTATAATTCCCTTGGAAGAGGAAATTTCAACCCTCGTGGTGGATTCAAAGGAAGAGGATGAGGAGCCGGTATAGGTCGAGGTAGAGGTCATATAATTTGTTATAACTATGCACAGCCAAGTCATTTGGCAAGGGACTATCAAAAACCTTGTACCACTTGCAGTTACTGCAACTCATTTTAACATGTCATAGAATATTGTCCTGTGCTGTTAGCCAAACTTCACGAAAGACGAGGAGGAGACCAAAAAGTACAACTAATCACAACATAACCTCGCGGAGAAGATCCCAGAGTCACTGTTATCGCTAGAGGAGGTGCTGCTACATGAGAAGACAGGGTGACTCCAGGGAAGACTACAAAACAATCAGGAGTCAGAAAAGCTGGGGAGAAGACACAAGAGTTTGATCCAAAGAGAGAGAAGAGGAAATTTGAAGAGGAGAGAAAATATTTTAGAAGACATCAGGCTTCTTCATCAAAGGCACAACTAGAAGTGAGAGAATGTGGAATGCCCTTGGCCTTTGATCAGTCTGTTTCGCCCAAAGAAGGAAAATAGGTAAGTAATATAATGGAATGTTTATGCACTTGGATTAATTTGATAAAGGATGAGACCATTGTATAAGAGCTCCAAAACTTGATCAGACAATATGAGCTAGGAAAGGTAGATCCTCTATTGAATAAAGCAGTACATCAACTATCCAAAATGAGAAGGACAAATAAGGAACTACACCTTAACGGTCAAATTGGAGAATATGCTATAGATTATGTGGTCCTCGACTTAGGATAGGAGGTCAATGTTATGATGAAGCAGACCTGGGCACTGATGGGAAAACCTAATTTGATATATTCCCCCATCAGGCTTAGGATGGCCAATCAACAGGCTGTGATCCCCTTTGGAAGACTGGAACATGTCCCTGTGGACATCGATGGGGTCAGAACATTTGTGGACTTCGAGGTGATTGAGATAGTCGATGATAGGTGTCCTTATCCCACACCGTTAGGAACTGATTGGGATTTCAACAATTCTATTGTTGTTGATTAAAAGAAAATAAGAATGAAGTTTAAAGGTGATGGCCTTAGGGTCATCGCACCTTTGGATCCTGATGAAGGTCCCAGATACACATAGCCCATCAGAGAAGAGGACTGCGCATATGAGTTAGAGAATATATACAAATTGACTACAAGACAACAAGATTACATTAATCCTACAACATATGGGAACCTAAGTTGGCGAAGTGAAAATGCATGCTCATCCGACTCAGAAGAATCACTGGAGAACTGACAGAACAAGATGTATGAAGTTTCTGTGCGACGATGTGCTAGATTGACCAGAGAAGTTCGTTGGATCGACACAACAATAAGTAATTTACCTACATTTGATGGTTTGAATCACTTAGAAACTTTCTTACTAGAATTTGAAGAAACTGTACTAGTACAATAGAGACTATTGGCACTGGATGAGGCTTTGAAATATACCCCAACAAGATGGTGGGGAACACATAAAAGGAACATCATGAACTGGATACGATGTTGCACTTTGATGAAAACGCAATATTTAGAACAAGTCGAAGGATGTGAAGTTAGGTACACAGGTCAAAGCTGCCTGAAATATCATGTGAGAAGTTGTGAGGAGGCCTGGAGATGCATTCCTCAAGAGTTGTGGGTGCATAAATTCATAAATACTCTAGACACAACGCCTATCAACTGGTACCTTGAAGCGGAATTGCGCCTCACCACTGCATATTGGAAAGGTATGACACATAAATTCATAGCTACATTCTTGTTTGAAAGTCAGTACCTTGTGGTAGATCAAGCTTTACATGTTGTAGACAAAAATTATTTGAGGAAGCCCCTAGCCTCCCTATGGAGCAAGAAGAATATGAATGGACTGTACCTCTTCAAAAATTGCAAGTATGTTACAATATCAATGCCGATGAAGACGACGATCCTAGGAAGGTGAACATCGCAGAAACATAAGGAAAAAGAAACATAGAAGGACCAGGAGTCGAACTACCTTTTCTTGAACAACCAATCAAAATCAAGAAAGTTAATATTGGAACAGAGCAAGCACCTAAGCTTGCTAATGTTGGATATTGTTGGGATGATGCTACTATTGATAAGATCACAGATTTACTGCATGAATATCATGACTTGTTTCCAACCAAGTTCACTGATATGAAGGGAATTAAAGGGCCCATGGGAGAGATGAAGATTCCCTTGAAACCAGATGCAAGGCCAGTTAAACAAAGACCTTACAGATTGAACCCTCAATATAAGGAGAAAGTGAACTCTGAACTAGACAAAATACTGGAAGCAAGAATCATAGAACCTGTTGAAGAGTCATAATGGATTATCCCTATGGTGGTATAGGATAAGAAGACTGGAGAAATTAGGATCTGCGTAGATCTCAGGAAGTTGAATGATGCCTATTTACATGAACCATTCCCTACACCATTTACTAACGAAGTGTTAGATAATGTGGGAGGACAGGAGGTATATTCTTTTACATACGGATTTTCAGGATACCATTAGGTCAAGATTTCCAAAGAAGATCACCATAAGACCACATTTGCCACAAAGTGGGGATCCTACCAGTATATAGTGATGCTGTTTGGATTGAAGAATGCACCAGCCATCTTTTCTAGGGTGGTGGTCGAAGCATTCAAGGAGTTTTTACATAAATTTATGGAAGCATACTTTGATGATTGGACCATTTTTAGCTTATTTCAAAATCATATTGAATGTTTAAGATTAATGTTGGATAAGTGCAGGAAATGTTAGATTTCCCTGAACCTAAAGAAGTGAATCTTCTTATCACCCTTTGGAGTGCTTCTAGGCCATATTGTGTGTAAGAAGGGATTGCTGGTAGATCCATCTAAGATTGCCATTATAGTTGATTTACCCCCTCCTACTTCAGTCAAACAGCTGCACACTGCGCTGGGACATACTGGATACTACAGGAAGTTCATTAAAGGCTATGCATAGATCACAACATCCATGGAGAATCTTCTGAAGAAAGACTTTCAGTTTCAATGGACAAAAGAATGCCAACAAAGCTTCGACACATTGAAACAGAAAATGGTTACTGCGCCTATTTTGGTTTTCCCAGATTGGAGCAAGGAATTTCATGTGCATGTTGATGCATCTTCTATTGCATTAGGAGCAGTGTTAGCACAACCAAGAGAAAGAGATATTGACCACCCGTTAGGCGTTGGTAGTAGGAAGCTATCAACAACTAAAATAAATTACACCACCACCGAGAGAGAAGGCTAGCCATGGTGTATGCGCTACATAAGTTTCGTCACTACTTGTTAGGAGGACACTTTAAAATGTTCACTGATCACTCCACACTGAAATACCTATGCAACAAGACAGTGTTGGGGGAATAATGTGAAAATGGGTTTTTCTATTTCAAGAATATGATTTTGAGATCGTGGTTAAGCCAGGGAGAATGAACAAGGGACCTGACCACTTTTCGAGGTTGGAACATGGAGAGGAGCCTACTATCTTGGAGGATACACTTCCGGATGCATAGCTACTAGACATTATAAAGGTTGATGATCACTTTGCCGAGATAGTCCAGTTCCTATCAACAGGAATGGAACCTAGTGAATATACAATCACCCAGAAGAAACAACTAGTAGTGCGCATTGCAGATTTTTCACTTATAGTTGGAAAACTATATAAGATGGGACCTGATGAGATCCTGAGGAGATGTGTCATGGAAACATAAAGACCATTTATTTTAGCAGAAGCTCATGAAGGCATCACAGGAAAAACAACAATGCAAAAGGTTCTTCAAGATGGTCTCTGGTGGCCTACTTTACACAGAGATGAAAAAGAATACTATAAAGCCTGCGATGTATTCCAAAGAGTTGGGAAACCATCCAGAAGAGATGACATGCCATTGACACCCCAACTAACCTTACAAGCATTTGAGAAATGGGGCATTGACTTTGTGGGACCTATAAACACACCAGGGAAGTGCACAGGAGCTAGATACATCATCATTGCGACAGAGTATTTGACCAGATGGGAAGAAGCAAGAGCAGTTAAGGACTGTAGTGAAACTACAACTACATGTTTCATATTTGATGATATCATACTAGGTTTGGATGCCAAAAGATCCTCATGAGTGATCAAGGTACACATTTTATTAATAAGACTATTGAAGCCTTGACTTAGAAATTTGAAGTTCACCATTAGAAGAGTACTCCTTACCACCCACAAGAGAACGAGACGGTTGAATATTTCAACAAGATCTTGGAGACAACATTGAAAAAGATTTGTAGTGTGAATAGGGATGACTAGGATTTGAGAGTACCAACATTATTATGGGCCTATAGAACCACTTGTAAGAAGATGACAATGCAGACCCCCTTAAAGCTAGTTTATGGTCTAGAAGCAATTATCTCGATGGAATACTTGGTCCCTAGCTTAAGAATCACAACCTTTACAGATATGGATGATATTGGCACTATCCAAGAGAGGCTCGCACAGTTGGTCGAACTAGAGGAAGACCGATTTATTGTAGGATTCCATTAGCAAGTCCAGAAGGAACGAGAAAAGGCCTACCATGACAAGCATATCAAGAAGAAAGAATTTAAGAAAGGAGATCTAGTATTGGTATATGATAGCAAGTTCATGAAGCATCCAGGGAAGTTCAGAACACATTGGATGGGGCCGTATGAGGTTTCCTATGTCATGGAAGGAGGAGCTACACAGTTGAAGACTTTGAATGGAGAATGGAAGGAAGGATTGGTGAATGGGAGCCGGTTGAAATTGTACTATGACAATCAGCTACCTCGCAACTCTCAGTAAAAATAGAAGGAGAAGGGTCTAGGTACTAGGTGCATTTGAAATTAGGTACCAGACATAGAAAATACATCCTGCACATAGTGGGGAGGAACAGAGCAGAAAGTACAGACTATGCTGCGTAGTCTGTAGTTGAAGAAAAGCAGAAGGTTCAGATCAGAGTGCCACGAGATGAGTCACAGGTGAGTGTTGGGGGCCTATTGGCCCTTGGTTTTGTAAGTAAGCAAAGATTAAGGAAGAAAACATGAAATATGAACTGTACGGATGAGACAGTGACTGATACTGGGTTGAAGTGAGAAAAAGAGCATAAACGATGGAGCGAAGTAAGAGAAATAAAGTCATTGGACGAGGAGATCGAGGAAGAAAAATCATCAGGGAAGATGGATCGTGGAAAACTCAGCAAGTAGAAAAATCCATCGGTAGATGCTTTGGAGCACCTCGTAGGAAGGAAGGAAAGACAGGTTGGCGAAGCCCTGAAAACATGGGTCAACTTGACCTAGGGTTTTAGACACCTAGGCTTCTGCCTAAGGCTGTCAGTGAGCTATTGTAATGTATAAATAAAGTTAAAGAGGACCTGATATGGGTTCTAGTGTGTGATTATGAGTGATTGTTGTTATTTCTGCATGAAAAGTATTGTGTGGAGAGGGAAGTTTGTGTTGTAAGATCTTCAGCTGGGTGCGAAGATCAAACTTGCAACTAGGCGCGCAGGGAGGGGAGGAAGAGAGAAGAGAGAAAGAGAGAAGATATGATAGCTAAAATCACATATATGACTATATGCTTTCACCTAATATATTATAAATCACAGGTCTGTGGATGTAGCCCTAGGGAGAGGGTGAACCATGTACATCTTGTTGTTGTGTGTGGTTGATGTTGTGTTCTTTTTCTCTATGACATACTATTATTGCATTAGTATGTTAGATCTGATCTATAAATTTGCGAAATAGGTTTACGTTTGGGAAGAATAGTCTGATCTCCTTGTGTGATTTCCTTGATTCCACTTGCATTTCCTCTGGTTGTATACACCTGTATCCTGCAACCACCTATTGCTACTTTAGGTGATACTGCATCTTCTTTGCAGGTGTTTTCAAATGGGCCAGTATTTAGGGCTTGTTGGTGCGCTATGAGAGCTGAACCCTGGGTCTACCCCTATGCCAACATCACTCCCTACTAGCCTACTCTTGGGAACGGGACATCACATGATGCATCTCCTTTTGGAGTCCTAACTTCTCAACCATTTCCACATAAACCAATTTATCAGTACTACCATTATCAATAATCAATTTACAACACTTACCTTTTTATTTGCACATTGTTATGAATTTTTTTTTTTCGTTTGTGTTGGTTCATGCACTTCCTTGTTTGAGTAAAGTTCTTCTCATCAATAAGGCTTCTCAATCTCTGGAAATTAAACATTATCCTATAATACTCTTGGATCATTTTCATCTTGTGCAGTCTGACATTTCCTTGTCTTGCAACATTCTCTGGAAAATCCCATGACATATGGCATGTCTTACCACATGTATAACATCTAAACTAATATCCTCTGCCTCTTCCCAAGCCTCTTTGAAAATATCTTCTTCCTATGAAGTCTCTTCCTCTTCCTCTTGAGGATTGTTCTTGCTGATTTGATGTATCAACTTATTCCTTCTTAATTGAAAAATTATTCTTCCCATCTTTTTTTCTCTTACCTCTGTAAGCTTGACCTTTCCCTTTTCCTGAATTATGTTTTCTATTCACTTTCTCTTCCACCTTGAAGGCACATTAGTATGCCTCCTCCATTGTATTTTTTGATAAGAGACTCAATTCATCTTGTATTTCTAATATGAGACCATTCATATACCTTGCTAACTTCTCTGAGCTATCCTCAGTATAACCCAACTTTAATATTCACCTTGTAAAACTCTTCAGTGTACTCTATAACAATTAACAATATCCGTCTCAGATTTTGCATCTGTCTATACAAGGAAATCTTGTAGTCTTTAGGTAAAAATTTACCTTTTAACTTTTCAACCATTCTATCCAACTTTTGATTGGTTGTTTGTTATTCCTTTTTCTCTCTGCTTGAACACCATCCCACCATAACAAATCATGACCCTTCATATTTTTGACTTCAAATTGCACCTTCTTTTCATCAAGAACCTCATCATAATCAAAGTGTTTGTCTAACAAATTGATCCAATCAATCAATTCTTCTGGGTTTAAACCTCCATTATATGAAACTATCTCTATTATGGACTTTGAACTAGCTCCAATAGCTACTTTTAATAATTTGAGTCCACACTTTTCTTATGTCACTTCTTCTTCTTCTTTATTATCCTCTTGCTTAGCTTCACTGACATCACCTACTTCAGGATCTCTTACCAACATTTCTTATGGCTTCAACTTTTTCATGCAAAGTTCTCATTTCCTCCTTCACCTATGCATTTTCAATTGGTCTGCTTCCACGGCCTCCTCCACCATGTCCTCTTTGAAAATGAAATGTCATTTCAGAATGTATTAGATTCTTTTGAGGATTACTACAATCCTAAATTTCTCCTGCTTCTATCAATGGAAGAGGTGAGAAATAAATTCTCCCTTTCATACACTTACATGAATCAAAATTTCATGCTCTGATACCACTTAATGCAAGTGGATACCAATAAAACCTTCAAAAATACCCACAAAACTATTATTTCGTTCCTCATACCTACAGGAACCGTTAGATCTACATATCTACAGTTGATATTGGTCTTAATATTATGATGTAATATTCAAATTACAAACCATAGTCAGATTTCAAACAAATAATAGGTGTATTCTATAAGATTTTGGTTCCGCCAAAGGTTGAGTCCACCACCGTGCCTTATAACCTTTGAAATGAATACAGGTTGTCCGATCTACGATCAGATCTTAAAATTAAAACAAAACTGTTGTTGGATTAGAATTTCAGGTACGAATCTTTTCATTAACCCGTGTATATATACCCTCTCCGAAATGGATTATGATTGTCGATCTTAGACCTAGATCAATTATAAACCACATGATTTCCAGATATAATAATTCCGACGTTGTAATATTTGACAGATAATTTAGATTGAGAACGAAGCTTCAATTTTCTAAATTCAACCGCACAATACACTTACGATTCGTTGCACAATGAATTGGATGAACTCCCAACGTGAATTTATAAAGAAAAATCTCTGATACTTCAGATCAAGGGATCACATAAACATACACAATCGGTTCCAAGGGTGAGAGTTTCCAAATAAGCCTTTAATTTCTTTTACTGATAATCAAATATTTATCAATTTTATCCACATTCCAAGCTCTCTACTCTCTACTCTCTACTCTCAACTCTCAACAACTGAACACAAGAGCCTCGATGGTCTTAAATAAAATCAATATATGTTTCTCAGATCCACTATATTTGGATCAAATCATCTTATTCAACACTAGGTCCTATATTCTAGCCAAAAAATCAAAACAACTTCTATCTATGTTACAAAGAAGGATTCAAAATCCTTGTTCTATTATTCGATTTGGATCCTAAATTTAATTAAAACAAAAAAAAAACAATTAAGAGAACCAACTCTCTTTGGTAAACCTGAATTTGACTTCCAAATCCAATGATGATTTTGTTCTTTGAGCTCGTGCTCTTGCATCAGGTTGTCCTTGAATCCCTCTAGATCCCTGCACCCTTATCCACTGTCATTTTTCTCATCTACGCTCCAATTCTCTCATGATCTGAACCTTTTCTAGACAAGTTCCACTTGTCCATTTGAACTTATAACCAATATGCCATATTGGCCATTAACTCCACTTCGGAGATCATGTTTTTTAGGGGCATAACCCCTCACATAGTTAGAATACTATATTTTCCATGTAATAAAGGACCATATTAATAAGGCCTAGTAATAAGGAATACTAAGTCAAATATAAGAAGACCTAATAAAAGATTTTGCTTCTAGAAGATATTCCTCTAGATTGTTCTTTTGTTAGATAGATTTAGTATAAATAGGAGTCAAGGGAATGAGAAGTTTTTGTCTTTAGAATTATTGTAATAGAGCGTTGCTCTATTGAAGGTTGCCCCCTAGAAGAGGTAAGTGAACATTATTTCCTATCAATAAAGGTATTATTTTGGTGTCATGGTTTCATATATTGTGTTGTTTTGCTGTTATTCTCTACAATATTTCTATTTTTGGCTATTATAATAGATTTGGTACCTTACAAGTGGTATAAGAACACTTTCCTTGACAAAACATTGTGGGTTATTTTTTTTCCAGGGTAGATATGTATTCCAACATCTTAAAGCTACAAAGATCTGTCGTTCAACGCATAAATTCATAGTCGGGGAAACATGCATGTAGGAACTACAAGTGGTAGTTAAGTGCACATTGTTGGCCACCCTTGTAACCCCTATTGGTACCCCTTTAAGTGGTAGTGAATCAAAAAACACCTATATATGGATCAATCTAGATATCTTGAAGCCCTCTGTAGATAAACCAATTGGCTTCCTGACTTCTATAGTGCCACCGAGAAAAACACTTGGGAAGATACTCTCTAGTACCTAGGTAGTTAGTTAGTACAACTAAGGGCACGCTCTAGCCTCCTTAGTTGATTCCATGAGATATTGTGTCGAGTAATACTGTTCGACCCCACACGTATATCATATAGATATAACACATGGAAAACCCTTGTCTATAGAAACCCTAAACACCCTAACCCTTGGGATGAAAACATAGTAGAAACACAACAAACAAGATCTATAGTCGTGCAAACTTTCCTCCTACATTTAGGTTGAAAAATTCCTACACATTTCTTCATGTTAATAATTTGGCCATTTTTTCTTTTCACCCTGATCACAGTCATACCTATCATTTTCAGCAAATTTTTTTTTTATTTTTTTTTTATTTTTTTATTTTTTTTATTTTTTCGTGGACATGACGCCTTCCCGACACCCCTATTTGACACCTATCCCATTGAATTCATGTCTTTTCATTGATCATAGTGGTACCATTCCCCAATAAACCCTTTTTGTGTGGTCCCACTTCCCCCCTGTCCCATCCCCATGGCCCACACTCACAAACAATATTGGGAACAACGTGTCATTACCTTGGACGAAGCTAATGACCAAACCCAGATTGATATTTATTCCATTACTTCTAGTATTTGTAACCTCAACTCCCAACTTTCTCCACTCGAATCATTTCCCACGTCCATCACTCAATTGACCGCCATGTGTCAGCAATGCAAGGACGCAATGAACAATTTGACTTCCTTTTTTAATCCCACCCTAGATACCTTCTATTCTTCCACACCTTATAACCCTAAAGGTCCTTAATCCTCCCATTCCACCTCTTTCATTCCAACCAATTTCAACAGGACCTTCATCCCCCTCACGTGAAGGTGAAAATATTTGATGGCTTAGATCCCACAAGATGAGTCACTCAAATGGAACACTATTTATATTTGGATACCATTACTGATGAGTTGTCCAAACTCAGGTATGGTGTTCTCCATCTAGATCCAGAAGAAAAAATTCCCGCCAAGGGTATGTGGCTCGATAAATTTTTGTTGTATAGGTTTATGAATTATTTGACACTAATACACATAATTTAGGCCATTTGACCAAGTTGAAACAATCTGGCACAATGGAAGAATTTATAGATACTTTTGAGCACTTGGCTTTCCACACAAAGGGCATGTCTAATGCCTTTCTCTAGGAATGCCTTATTAGTGGCCTCAAGGATGATATCCAAGCCATGTCCTCATGGCTCATCCTTAGAGTTGGGTGGAAGATACTAAAATATCTAAGGAATCACAATAGTTTGTCTCTTCTCAAACCAAAAAACCATCCTTTCTTCCCCTCCCTAAACCCACCGCTCCAACCCCTCCTTCCACTCCACTGAAGATACAGAAATTGACCCGGGAAGGGATGGATGAAATCCAACTCAAGGGCATTTTATTTTATGGCCATATATAAGGAGGTTTCAAAAGAAGTGGTTGAGGCCCCTCCTCTGGTCGAGTTACAAGATCCAACTGATATTATTTCACCCTCGGAACCCACAGAAGTTGAACCAGTAATTTCAATGAATTCTCTCACTGGATTATCTACTCCCCAAACCCTCAAGATAATTGGTTACATTAAGCATCATAAGGTCGTCATCCTCATTGACAGTGGAAGAACCCATAATTTTATTCATCGTCACATTTCCCAAGAAACTAATTTCTATATCTGTGCAGTCAAAAAATTTCAAATCATCATTTCCAATGGAAGTTCCATGAAATGTGGGGGGAATTGTTAAAATGTGCGTCTCCAAATTGGTCATTACCACATGATATATCATATGTTTTCTATCGACATGGGTGGTTGTGACATTGTGCTTGTTGCATAATTGTTAGGGAATCTTGGTCTCATCCTCGTAGAGTTTAAGGAATTAACTATGCAATTCATCCAGGAGGGCCAATAGTATAATTTCCAAGGTATCACCTCTGACTCCCTTGAAATAATCAGTTCCCGTCGCATGGAAAAATTCCTCAAGAAAGTTCATTCAATATTTATTGCACAACTCCATTCCATTCATGACACTGACAACCCCCTCTATGCATCTTGACCTCCAAGCCATCATCTCCAAACATCAAGTTTTTTTTTCCACTCCTGAGGAAGTTCCCCCTTCCTATGGTGTTCATGATAATTCAATTCTCCCTAGTACCTAGTAGACTTCCTCCCACTGTTTTCCCTTATCATCATCTCTTTTCACTAAAAAATAAAATTGAGAAAATTGTTCAAGAATTTCTCTCCACGGGTGTTATCTATCCTAGTACGAGGCCCTACTCTTATCCTATGATCATGGTACTTAATAAAGAAGGATCTTTTCACACGTTTCCTGAATTTCATGCCCTCAAAAACCTCACCATCAAAGAAAAATTTCCCATCCCTATCATTGATGATATCTTGGATGAATTAAGCGATGCCCAATTATTTACTAAACTTGATCTTCATTCTAGATACCACCAGATACGTATGTAAGAGGAAGACATTCCTAATACTTGTATTAGAACTCACGAGGGCCACTATGAGTTCTTGTTCATGCCCTTTGGATTGTGTAATGCTCCCTGCACTTTACAGAGCCTCATGAATCATGTCTTCCATCCTTTTCTTGGTCATTTTGTATTAGCTTTATTTGATGATATACTCATCTATATTAAAACATGGACAAGTCATCTTACACATGTGGATCAAGTTCTTCATCTACTCTCTTAGCACCAACTTTTCATCAAACAATATTAATGTTCTTTTGGAGCCTCATAAGTGGAGTAATTGGGTCATATTGTTGGAAAATATGGTGTCAGGGTGGATCCTAAGAGAATTGAAGCTATGAAGGAATGGCCTCGTCCAAAGAATCTCAAGAGATTTCATGGTTTAACAAGATATTATCACAAGTTTGTTAATAATTATGGAAAAATTGTGACACCTCTCACTGCTCTCCTTAAAAATAATGCTTTCATTTGGAATCCAATAGTTGATCACTTCTTCCAAGCCTTGAAAGAGGATATGTGCACTACTCCTATCCTATTTCTTCCTGACTTCAGAAATACCTTTGTCCTGGAATGTGATGCTTCAGGGAAAGGAATTGGAACCGTCCTTATGCAATATGGTCAACCTTTGGCCTTCAATGGAAAACAACTTTTGGAGTGCCATTTGGGACAATATATCTATGAAAAGGAAATGATGGCCATTATGCATGCTATGGATCTCTCGTGCCCTTATCTATTGGGGAAACACTTGCAAATTAGGACAGATCATAATAGCCTTAAGTATTTTATGGAAAAAATGATTTTCATCCCCGGAGTAACAAAAATGGGTGACTAAGCTATTTGGATATGATTATGATATCATTTACAAGAAGGGAAAAGACAATGTGGTTGTTGACACTCTTTCAAGGAGATATGAGGATGAAGGGTCCCTCTTCTCTCTATCCTTCATTGTACCAGATTGGCTCTAAGGTATTCGCCAGGAATAGCTGGAAGATCCCAAAATGTTGCATCCGATCCAACAATTGCAAGAAAATTCTCCAGTTTCTCCAGTGTATTCTTGGAACAATGAATATATTTGCTAAAAATGTCGTTTTTATTTAAGCAAATAGTCGCAACTTAAATCCACAGTGTTTTCCGAGATTCATGCTACACCCACAACTGGACATTCCAAGTTTACCAAAACCTATGATAGGGTCAAACTTTATTTTTTATGGGATGGTATGAAGCAAGATGTCTACATATTTGTGGAGGAATGTGATGTCTAAAAACACAACAAGGGAGAAAAAATCAAATCCCTAGGCACTCTACAACTGCTTCCAATTCCACCCGCTATTTGGAGGGATATTTCTATGGATTTCATTGTTGGATTACCTAAATCGAGAAATAAATCCTTTATCATGGTGGTCGTTTATTGTCTTTCCAAATATGATCACTTCTATTCTCTTCAACACCCATTCACTACATCCATAGTGGCTTAACGTTTCATGGATCATAGCTTCAAGCTTCATGGCATGCCTCATTCCATTGTTTATGACCGAGATACCACTTTCACCAACAATTTTTGGCAAGAATTGTGTAGGATACAAGGAACCCAATTGCATATCAACACAACCTATCATCCCTATATCGATGGCCAAAATAAATTTGTCAATAAGTGTTTGGAAACATATTTTATTCATTTTTCTTTTGAGCGACAAAATCAATGGGCTCAATGGTTACCCCTAGCTGAATTTTGGTACAACACTTATTACCATACAACTACTCGCATGACTCCTTTTCAATCAATATATGGACAAAGTTTTCCTTCATTTCTCTCATACATGCTCGGTGTCTCGAAGGTCTAGGAAGTTGACCAAACTCTTACAGTTTGAGAGTCTATTCATTGTACCCTCAAAGATAATTTGGGCATGGCTCATAATCACATGAAGCAACAAGCATATCAAGGTTGGTCAGAACATTAGTTTGCTGAAGGGGACCATGTGTTTCTTCGAATGCAATCTTATACGCATACTTCACTCAAGGCTGGCCATTGTCATAAACTGGAACCCAAATTTATGGTCCTTATACAATTCTTAAGAACGTGGGACATGTGGCCTATCAGTTAGTTTTTCCCAGTCATTCTAAGCTCCATCCTGTTTTTCATGTCTCTTACTTAAAGAAGGTGATTGGAAGTAAGTGCCAAACTCAAACTAGTATTCGCTAGTTGGATGAAGAAGGATCCATCTGGTTGCATCCACAAGAAATCTTGGACTAGCATGAGCATCATCTCTATCTGCGCACCATCAAGCAAGTGTTAGTACAATGTAAAGATAAAACTCTAGAAGATTCCATATGGGATCCAACTACCATTCTACAACAATTTCCTCATCTCAAGCCTTGAGGAAAATGATATTTTTTAAGGGGGAGGGAATGTTAGGGACATAACCCCTCACATAGGTAGAATAATATATTTTCCATGTAATAAAGACCAATATTAATAAGGCCTAGTAATAAGGAAAAATAAGTCAAGTGTAAGAATACCTAATAGAAGCTTATGCTTCTAGAAGATATTCCTCTAGAGTGTTCTTTTGGTAGATACATTTAGTATAAATAGGAGTCGAGGGAATGAGAAGTATTTTTCTAGAGAATTATTGTAATAGAGCGCTGCTCTACTAGAGGTTTCCCCCTCGAAGAGGAAAGTGAACATTGTTTCATATCAACAAAGGTATTATTTTGGTGTTGTGGTTTCATATATTGTGTTGTTCCGCTGTTATTCTCTACAATATTTCTATTTTCAGCTATTATAATAGATCTGGTACCTTACAATGTTCCAACCTTACATTGTTGGAACCTTCCAACACATTGTAATGATGTACTGTATATCATTCAATCACCTTGATACTAGAGTATTTTTAAACCATATGAACCATCAACATGATGACATACTTTTCCATTATATCTAGATACCTATTATCTTTCTCATTTTTTTGTGAACAGTTTTATTCAATCCATTGAGTAATTTCTTGTGAAGCCTTGTACCATCCACTCAGGACCAATCTCCCCCCTTTAATTCTTTGTACTTGTACCTTTCTTCCATCATGCACTATGATAACATAAGTGGCCTTCTTACTCCAAATCCTTTTAAACAAAAGTGGCTAATTTCTTGGCTAGGTATTATTTTTTAGGCATTATTGGGCCTTCTCTCAAGGATGACTCACCCATTCCATGACTTACTCACCATCTCTAATTTAATTTATTTTCTTTTGTGGAAAGCTCTTCATCCATCATAACATTTCTAACTTCATGGATATGAAGTCTTACCTTTCCTTTTTGTTCCCATTAGTGACATTATTCACCTATTGGAATTCATGTTTTTATGTGATAATATTTGTTTATTCTCCTTTGCAATCCATTTAGACCCTGTAGCAGTTGAATACTAATTTGGCTCTTATATTTCTAAGCCCTTTACCCACTTTCCATTAGTTTCTCTGTAGCTCTGTACTTTCCTCTGCAACTATTTATTGTCTCAGCTAACTTCTATAAGATCGACCATGCTTTCATGTCCATCATATCTTGGAACTATAATCTACAACAAAGCTACACAATCTACATTTAACTCATCTAATTCACTTATTAACAAGTGTTGTGTGGCATATTAGTCCCTGCCAAGTAGATTTGGGAATGGAGATGATAGTTGGCACCTTATAATTATTCATGATGATGATTTTTGGAAGATGGGGAGAGACAAGGAATATTGTTAAAAAAACAAAAATTAACAATATGGTAAGTAAAGGGTAATTAGAATAGATCTTTAACAATAAGCAAATGAAAGTTGAAATATGTAAAATTAAATGAAAAAAAAAATATTAAAAAGTTATGTTCAATTGTTTTTTAGAAATGAAATGATAAGAAAATTGTAAATATTAAAAGCTATATTGAAATTACATTGAATAGTAATTTAAGATATAACTTATATCTTACTTTACAATTATTGAAAAAACATATACCCAGAAATAGATGGTAGGAACAAATAAATTAGTATAAAATTGAATCTTCCCATAAAGTAATATCAAACGTAACATGTGAAGAAGATATCTGATAATATAATCTGGCATAAATCGCGATTTAATGCATTTTAATGGGAGATGTCCTCAATGTTTTCGCTTATTAATGCCAATGCTTTCGAACTTGTGTGGTGAGTTTTCAATAATCAAAGCATAATTAATCTGCATTGGGAAGGGTATGAAGGTGTCGGGGATGGAAGGGAGTGATAAATTCTTTGAAACTTTTTGTGAACCTGGGTAGAGTGAAGATTGCGAGTTTGAAGAGTGCAGGGTGGAATTGTAGATCACATAATTGTTGGGTGAAAGATGTATATCACGAAACACAGGGAATGAGAGTTCGATAGTGCCAACCGGGGAACCCGCGGCTATAAAATTGGCTAAGTATGGAAAGGAAGGGCGGTTGTTCGGATTCCCATAAGTCACGGTTGAATGCATATTATTGGGATATGTCCTAAAGGTTTTCGCGTAAATTGTGATTTAATGGGATTATTAATGCCAATCCTTTAGAACCTCTGTGGTGAGTTGTCACTAAGAAAAACATAATTAATGTGCATTTGAAAGGGCGCAAAGGTGGCGGGGATGGAAGGGAGTGATAAATTCTTTGAAACTTTTTGTGAACCCAGGTAGAGTGAAACTTGCGAGTTCGAGTGCGGTTT
Source organism: Picea engelmannii (assembly GCA_009831015.1). Taxonomy (NCBI): domain Eukaryota; kingdom Viridiplantae; phylum Streptophyta; class Pinopsida; order Pinales; family Pinaceae; genus Picea; species Picea engelmannii. The sequence goes on from ML784728.1 coordinate 61,838, forward strand.
GAAATTATAGAGAACAAATTTTTTTGGTGTAAGATGTATATCACAGAACATGGGGAATGAGAGGTCGATAGTGCCAAGCCCGGAATCCGTATCCATAAAATTGGCTAAGTATGGAAAGGAAGGGTGTTCCGTCAGACTCCCATAAATCGAGGTTTGATGCGTATTAATGGGAGATGTCCTCAAGGTTTTTTCTTATTAATGCCAATTTTTTCAAAGATGTGTCCAGTTTTCACTAGTAAAAGCATAATCAATATGTATTGGGAAGGGTGAAAAGGTGGCGGGGATGGAAGGGAGCGATAAATGTTTTGAAACATTTGTGAACCCAGGTAGAGTGAAGCTTGCGAGCTGGAGGAATTATAGATCACGAAAGTTTTGGGTGCAAGATGTATATCACGAAATTGTAGATAACGAAAGTTTTGGGTGCATGATTTATATAAGAGAACATCGGGAATGAGAATTTGATAGCGCCAACCGGAGAATTGACGGCCATAAAATTGGCTAAGTATGGAATTGTAGATCACATAAGTTTTTGGTGCAAGATGTATATCATAGAACATGGGGAATGAGAGTTCGATTGCGCCAAACTGGGAATCAACAACCATAGAATTGGATAGGTATGAAAAGCAATGTCGGTCAGTCAGACTCCTATAAATCACGGTTAAATGCAGTTTTCACTTATTAATGCCAATAAGAGAACCTATGTGTTGAGTTGTCACTAGTAAAAGCATAATGAAAGTGCCCAGGTATAGTGAAGGTTGTGAGTTCCAGGAGTCCGGGGTTGAATTTTAAATCATGGAAGTGTTGGGTGCAAGATGTATATAACGGAACACGGGGCATAAGAATTCAATGGCTAAGTTGGGACCTCGCGGTGAGATAATTGGGTAAGTGTTGAAAGGGACAATGGTCGGTCGGGCTCATGATGTGACAATATAGATGGAGATGAGGATATGTTATTCTGCTAACCCGGGAACTCGCGATTATAGAAATGTGACTAAGTTAGGTTCAATTTTAAAGAGAATTTGTTTATATTTATTTTAGTAGTATTCATATTAATTTATGTTAATAGATTATTTTTGGTCCAAATGTAAACCATTTTCCAATTTGAAGGGTGTTCCAATTATGGAGCTCGAGAAAGTCAGGTTCAAGTTCAAAGAGATTTTGTTTATATTTATTTCAAATGTATTCATATTAATTTATCTTAATAGATTATTTGTGGTCCAAATGTAAACCATGTTCCAATTTGAAGGGTGTTTTCGGCTCACAAATTTTGCTCAAACCCATAAGCGATAGAGAAAAAAAATGTATGACTTAACATTTTTTTATATGGAAGCATATTCTCAAATATAGGAAGCTGTAATATATTCAAAATATTAAACATGAACATGACCCCAACATGTACATAGAAATGAGTTAATTTAAAAAAAAATACGAAAAAAAAGACACTAAACATTGAAAATCATGATATAACAACCTCAAATATTTTATATTTAGATAAAACGGGTTACAAAACACATTTGAGAATATTTCCCAAAATAGTTGTCTTGGAATTTAAATGTGTTTTCCATAATGGCTGGGATTGGGGCTCCCGTGGACCACAAATCAAAGATGTACAAGAATCAAGCTTGTAGAAAGAAGAAAGTTGGTGATGGAAACAACAAGACCTGGTAATAAGAAAGAGAAAATTGTTAGTATTCGGTTAAATCTTTGTATTTAAAGAGATAGAGTAACTCGATGAAGACATCGACAAAGAAAAAAGAATGTGATCAATATCAACCTACTATGATGGTGTCCCATGCCTTTTCATTTGCTCGCTGATGTCCTATTATGGATTTACTCGACGGTTATGGGAATCGTCTCAAGTGTCCTTTGCCCTTCATTGATAATCTTATCGACAAACTTTTTGAACCACTCTTCGATGTAGCTCCTCGTGGGTGCCACATTGATTTCATGCCAGATTTTTATATTGAATAATTCAGTTTCCAAGTCCCTTAGATCAATAGAGAGGTTGTGCAATGTGTCTTGAATATATTGGTTTTTAATCGAATAACTGACTAGCCAGGTTTTCACATCATCTTCACCATATTCAAGAATTCCATAGAAATTTTCAAATGACAATATTTTATAGATCTGAACTTTATCATCAAATGCTTGCTTGGTTAAAAACAACGAGTTGAATATCAATTTTGGGTATTGGACTTCATTGGTGTTGCCAGCTAGATCTATCTCAGTTAGCTTCTTGAATAGTTTGTCTCTTATAGATGTGGCATGGCTACATGCTTGAACGATACCATTAAGGTTTTTTACCTTTTCTTTCTAGCATGCATTTAGTTGGTTTATTCGATCCAGGGAAGGGAGATCCTCCTCTCTTATTTTGAATTCCGTCATACCAGTAACTTTAACACCAAATGGTACAAATGCATCGAGGTAGAAACATTTCTTGTTCTTGAGATATTCTTGTAGATACTCATCAAAAGCATGCGCTCTTGTTCGAAAAGAGACCATACTCTTTGAAATTTCCCAAGCTTCTGTTATTAATTCCATTCTTCTCTTTATATTATTTTCCACATAGCTCGGGTTGATGTGAGAAGGATTTATGATCCTTTTAACATTTCTGCAGGTGCAGTGGGCTCGATCATTTCCAAAGGAGTAGAAAACAATGGAAGAGGCATTAGAGCACCCTCCAATTCTTTGATTCTCTCCTTTAACCTGACGTTATTTGCCTCAAGGCCGCTAATAGATTTTTCTAGAGCATCTCCAGTTTCCCAGTGTATCTGGGAGATCTTGAAAGGGAACATGTTCTGTAGGTTCATCTCTGAACTGGATTTCCCTTTCTTATTCTTTACATCTCTCTTTTCAATAACCAATTTTTTGGATTCCCTGTAAAAAACAATGCTCTGAAATGCAAAAGACTCTTCTTCATCCAAGGAATTGGTCCCAATTATTTCCATCTCAGGGTTATGGGGAGAATTGCTCTCTAGCTGGTCATAGTCAGGGAACATTTTGTCATTGTCAATTTCTAGTTCCATATCTTCGAGGGAGAGATCGTGGATATTAATTTATCCCCTTAGTCCCTCCTATTCTTGCACTATTGTTTTTTGTTTTTTTTCTCGCGGAAAGTTTGTGAGAACTTTCAATTTTTCCAAAGGGAGGGTTATTATCTCCTCGTCCGCATAAAGAACTGTGTTTGAATTTCTTGCTTGGGTGGGTCGTTGGAGTGCTATTCCTAGATGTTGAAGTCTTGGGTGTGGTATTCAGGGATTGGGAACTTTTCTCACTTTGGCCTTTTCATTTATGCTTGTACGACTCATTGGTGTCGAGTATTGTCTCCAGGTCACTAGTGTCATGAGTAGGAATTTATGAGGTGTTATATTCCTCTTAATCGAGGATAGTGTCAATGAAATAAATGTTGAAACCGACAACCAATAGGTGTTCTACAAAAATACCATCAGGGCCGAACCCTTTTACTTTTTCATCACATTTCAAATTGAAGCTGTGGAAGTGGCCTGTGAAACCGTCAATCCTTTTCATATTCCTGACTATGAAATCCTCAACTTTCCAAGGTAGAGGGATGAATTGCCTTTTTCTCTTTTCATGGGAAAAATGAAACCAATAGGTGTACTGCTTTTCTATTTCAGAAAAAAACATTGTACTAGATATGAGACATGGAAGAAAGAAAGGATTTTGTTTGGACCCAAAAATCCTTATACCATTATAGTTCTCCCTTTTTTCTAGTGTGCCCTTCCTATCCAGGGACTTGGTTGCCTGGTCATACATCCCTGGAAAATCCTTTCCAAATATAAACCCTTTAAAAACTGAAACAAAATCATTAAAGACTTCATAAAAATGTTGGAAGGTGCAGTGTCTCCATAATATCTGGTACCAGAAGTTTACTAGGTCAAATTCATAGTTTACCTTCTTACACATAGATAATCCAGGGAATGGACAGTAATGCGCTACCGCGAAAATTAAATAAGATGACATAAATAATTTCTTCTTCCTTATGTATTTCAATAACTGGGAAGAGATTTCAATGGAAATCAACTTGCCCTAATGGAAGATGGCTTGTTCCTTCACCGTAAAATATAAAATATACAAAATCACGCGATAAATGTTGGCTGTAATTTCTTGTCCCATTATCCTTGTGAAAATCCATGCAATTTCCTAGAAAGGGTTTTTAAATGCACTGACATGTGATCTAGTCATGTCCCCTGGGTGGACCACTAGGTTCTCTAAGAACTCTAGCAAGAGGTCCAATTCATTATCATGCTTCTTTAATAAATCTATGCAATTATCTCCCTTGAAAATAGGTGTTGGGTCGAGAAGTATTAACATCTTTCGAAATACTTGAGGCGATAGGGAGACTCGAGACTAGTCCCGCAACTGTATAATCTGTTGGTTCAAAATATAATTTCGGCACAACAGGTGACCAACTCATTACAGTAAAAACTTTCAGGGACACAACTTGCTTGTGCAATTCCAGACGTCCAGATAACCTCCTTTTGGGCATAAGGGAACGAGTATTAGTCATAATCTCCGGAACACTGAAAAATCTGGTCCTTGGGCCTAAAAATATTCAAGGTATATCCACAGAAATATTGTTGAATTCTATCCATAAGGTGATGTGAACGTTCCTTTCTCCTGATAGTATTTAAAATGAACGCTGGAGCATGATAATACAATCTCCCGCAAATCTTGGTTTAATGTGTTTTAATGGGAGATGTCCTCAATATTTTTTCCTATTAATGCCAATCTTTTCGATCTGTCTGGTGAGTTGTCACTAATAAAGGCGTTATTAATGTGCATTGGGAAGCATGCAAAGGTGGCGGGGATGGATGGGAGAGAAAACTTCTTTGAAACTTTTGTGAACCTGGGATCCTGGCAACTCACGAATCTTTCACAAAAGGAGGTGAAGAGTCGACTAAGTATGGAAAGGCGGGGTATAATGCCTTAAAAAAACTATAGTAAATAATTTTTTTTCCGAGTTCAAGATTCACACACACAAAAAAAATCAGATGCCATAATATTGACCTCTGCCAATTTGATAATAGGCAGGTTTAGTTGATGGATCCAAATATCGCTCAATTCAGGTGACTGGGGTGCATGTGGGGTGCCTGTGAGAAAAGATAATGTTTTGATGAAGATTTTTTTGTATTGAAACATGTGACAGTAATTGTGTGATAGTATTTAGAATGAACACTGGAAGATGGTAATATAATCTCTCGTAAATTTTGGTTGAATGCATTTTAATGGGAGATGTCCTCGAGCTTTTCACTCATTAATGAAAATCTTTGCGAACCTATGTGGTAAGTTGTCACTAATAAAAGAGTAATCAATTTGCATTGGGAAGTGTGTGAAGGTGGCGGGGAAATTGACTAAGTATTAAAAGGCAGGGCGGTTAGACAGACCCAGACAAACTCATCGTAGGTAGAGTGAAGCTTGCAAGTTCGAGGAATTGAGGGTCGAATTGTAGATAACAAAAGATTTGGGTGAAATATGTATATCACAGAACAAGGGGCATGGGAGTTCGATAATGCCAATACCGGAACTTGTGGCCATAAACATTAAATATGGGAAAAACATTGTCAACTATGTAATATACCTGGAGCTCGACAAACTCAGGTTCAAGTTAAAAGATAATTTGTTTATATTTACTTAAACATTGTTCACACAATTTTATTTTATTAGTATTTGTTGTGGCCCAAATGCAAACCATGTTCAAATTTGAAGGGTGAATTAACATTTTCATATGCAATACTAAAGAGGGGCATCATGTCAACACCTTTGTAGATGACAATAGGCTATCACAATATTGCATTATTTCTACGATGATGCCTTAAAAAAACTAAAATAACCAACAATTTTTTGCCAATTCAAGAATTACACAAAAAAAATATCAGATTCCATAATAATAATAATAATCTATTTTTAAGGTCATGGCCAAGCCAACACACCAAATTGGTGTATGAGACCCCCTTTTTTGTGGGACAAGGGACCCCCCTCCACCCAATGATTTTACTGGTAAAGTATACGAGGGTATACATACCCTACCCCCCTCTGGTATACATCTCCCATTAATGCGTTTTAATGGGAGATGTACTTGATATTTCTTCTTATTAATGCCAATTGTTTCGAAAATCTATGGTGAATTGTCACTAGAAAAAACATAATTAATGTGCATTAGGAAGGGGCGAAGGTGGCAGGGATGGAGGGGAGCAAAAAATTCTTTGAAAATTTTATGAAATTGGGAGTCCGTGAACCCGTAAAACTTTGAATAATCGACTAAGTATGGAAAGGAAGGGCGATTATACTAAGTCATTGTAGGTAGAGTGAGGCTTGCGAATTCGAGTAGTCTGGGGTCGAATTGTATATCAACGAAGTTTTGGGTGTAAGATGTATACTCCAAACATGGGGCATGAGCGTTCGATAAAACCTACCAGAGAACCCACGACCATAAAATTGGCTAAGTATGGAAATGAATGATGGTTGGTGAGACTCGTGATGTGTTGGCCCTCGACCAAGTTTTGGGGAAAATTGGTTCAATTTTGGCCCACTTTCGGACTTCGACACGCTAGTCGAAGAAGGATCTCCCAGGAGGAGTTGAGATCACATATCTCACCTATTTTGAGGGTTATGTGGACCCAGTAAGGGGTCATCTAGGGTTTTGTAACAATTTTTTGGGATGTCGGCCCATGGGTTTTCCCCATGTTTAGGTATTATTGTAAAAGTTTGTAAAGTATAAATAAAGAAGAATGTATTGTAGAAGTAGTTCATGTAGTTATGTGTTAAACAAAAGTGCTTAGTGCGAAGGAATGTATGTGGTCGAGGCTTTGTGCTAGACTGTGATCTTGTATCAGGTGCGAAGTGTTGTGATAAAGATTCTGAGTTTGTGAATTTGACCTATTTTTGGAAGGCGAAGGAGGATCTAGTGCTTAGTGTGCAAATCTCCTGTCTTGCGTGAAATAATAAAGAGGAGAAGTGATTTGTGGATGTAGCCCCACCCTGGGGTGAACCATGTATATCTGGTGTCTCATAGTTTTCTTTGTGTTGTGTTATTTCTGTTATGAATCTACTTAGTGATTTGATTATGATGTGTAATAGATATATCTTTTGTTTCTTAAGTACTTTGTTTATGTTAAGGGTAAATAAATGCTAGATTTAACTTATAGTGCTAAGTGCTCAGGGTACATAATCACTTGTTCTTACTGTGATAGATCTATCTTTGATTATGCTCTGCAGTGTTAATAGGGTTAATAAACTAATTCATGTCACTTCCTAAGTGTTAACAAAATATTCTACGAAGTGATATTATCATAGATATGTGTCCCAGCCTGGTTAGAGACACCTACGTCCTGTAACCTCCCCTGTTTCTACCTTGATTGAGACTTCACCTACTTCACAAGTGTTGCTGAAAGGGTTGGTAGTTGAGTTTTTTTTGGTGCACTTTTAAGCATTGAACCCTGGGTCTTCCCTGTGCCAACAAATGGTTCTGTTGTTGGGACCTGAAACTATGACTGTTGGGAATTGAAGTAAAGAAAAAGAGCAGCTTTGTGCATAGATCTGCTTCTGAAGTACACATTACTCTACTTGACTTGCGAAGCTTTATGCCAATAAAGTATGTTGTTATGAAGAAAAGAGGTAAGATTCTAAAAGGGGTAAGCTTTGTTCTTTGGTAAGAGAAAGATAAGTGAAAATGTTTGTTTTTGAAAGCATGAATATAAGTATGTTTAATAGATTATGTCCTATTTTGAAAGATAGGGCACAGTTGAAAGAAAGAGTTGATTTGAGTAAATTTAATGAAAATGAATAAATATATGTTATTCCTATGCATAGAAAGAGTTTTTGGACTGATAAATGGATGAAGGAACCTAGAAAGAATTTTTGCAGATTGCATGTCCAACACTATGATCCTAGGGGAAGTGAACAATACAAAAAATATTGGGGAACATTTAAGAGAAAATGAGGATTGAATTTGTGTTATAATTGCAGGAGGCCAGGACATCTTGCTAAGGAATTCCCTGAGGTAGGCCCTATTTGTATTTGTTGTTAGATTGTTGGTCATGAGGTTGATGATTTTCCAAGGATTATTGCTAAAGTTAAAGGGAAGGGAATAAGACAACAAAATTATGAAAAGAGTCAAGAGACTAAGGGTATGTTAGAAAATCATAAAAATAAAAGTTCAGGGGAAGTTCAAACTATGTTATTACAGTTGGAAGAAATGATGGATGCTCATAAAGATGTCAGTTTACCAAAAATCGTGAAACCAAAACAACACATAAGTGCAAGAATAAAAGACTTCGACATAGACTATGTCTTAGATGAGGAAACACAAATAAATATTATGACAGAAGAAACTTGGAAAATTTTGGGAAAGCCTACTGTGGTACCTTCTTTAGGAAGGATAGGCTTGTTTAAGGGAAATATGATAAATTTATGTGGAAGAGTAACTAGTATACTTATTATTGTTCATAGAATATCAAATGAAGAAGAATTTGAAGTTATTAGGTTTGTTGAGGACAACTCCCCATTCCCACTTTTGTTAGGTAAGACTTGGATTGATAAGGATCAGATCAGAAGGAAAGTAGAGAAACAAGATATAGAAAATAAAAAGAAAGAATTAAGGGATTTTATAGCTAGGAAAATAGACCAACTAATAGAAGAACGAGAGGATAAGTCAAAGAAATAGAGAAAAGTAACAATGCAGGAGGAATTGAAAGAAAAATTATTAGCTATCAAGGTTGAAAGAATGCAAGAAGGATTGAAGGACATATATATCCAAGAGATAAGTGTGCCCACTCAGGAAGTATTAAGAAAAGGGATATTAACTTCAAAACTTTTGAGGGTGCCACGACATTGCGAAGCCACTATGTTAGGGGAAGATAAGAATAAAAATGGAAAGAGGATTCCAGAAACAGTTAAAGAAACTCAGATAAAAGGAAAGAAGGAAAGGAAGCTTGATAAAAAGAAGGCTAAGTTGGAAAAGATACAAAAAGTTAAGGAAACCAAATGGAAGACTTCACAGACCAGAACCTCGCAGGAGGCAAGTTCATAGGGCTTGAACCTCCCTGGAATAGCAGGTCCGCACATATTTGGAATTTTCCCTAACGAATTTATATGACCATTGGAGGTGACCCAATATGGTTAGGAAACACAATTATGGGTTTATGGACTACTTTTGGATGTTGAGACCACGCCATAAAGAATAGATTTACATTAATGAAATCATTTTCCTGCCCGTTGGAAGATTCGTTACGACCGCCCTACTTACTTAACTCGTCGATCATGGTGCTGGAACCACCTTTTGGTACTTGTGATTGAATGAGATAAGAATATAACTGTCCAAGTGTCGAGCTATGATGGATGTCATTATCTAAAACTATCCCCCATCGGTCTATAAAAAACTAGAATATCATGCGAAACCAACGATTTGCAGAAGTCTATCGAGGAAGTTCTTAGGAAACTCATGGCCAACAGACCTGTATCTGAAGGTATTCAAGCATCGTCGACTAGGGGACTGTAGGCTTCCCCTTTGAACGGACTTAATTCCACCCACATCAACCCCGTAATTGAACATAGAAGTAAGCACCACGGTGATCTGGCTAACGCGAAGTAGTTATGTTGATCTAGACTGTATATATTCTTCCTCTGGCCGACGATGTTAATCGTGACAGTATCCCTAGAGATTTCGAGTACTCCGTGTTCACTGCATATATTCCGAAATGAATTCACATAGTCAGGAGTCAGTTAGGGAAGATCCCGTTTTTGAAGAACAATGACTTCAACTTAGGAGACCGAAAGAACTACGCCATGTTAGCTCCTCACTGTTATTTAATGACGACAACCGAAAAGAAACCCCTTGTCATCTCACAACCATGGATTAAAGGTTTGGCTCAGTCAATCGTATTGAATGTAATGAAGATTCCCCATTTTTTTCACCACAAAGAGGTTAATGCTTGCGTTAAACTCCTTCTGTCATGCTATCATGGAGGATATCTATGGATTGACAGAATAATTATTGTGGATCTGGCGCTGATCCACTAGATCACAGGTTTAAGTTTGAAGGGTCCTGAACTACAAAAGTTCTATCTAGGAAATACCTCAGACCACTTGTTAGTGAAACACATAAAAGAATCCCATGGAGAGGTAGAAAAGGGGAAGAGAGGTTACATGCTGTCGGATGAAGATATGGATCAGATTACAAAGGAATGGCTAGAATAATTTCTTGTTTCTGTCATCTATGCTGAGTTATCTGACACTGACACTATAGGAAGCCTGATAGTTACATGAGTTGAACATGTCGGATATTCCAGTGGGACGAAGAAGCAAAAAAAGTAGGTTAAAGTCTAGGACATAGAAAGTGACGAAGAGAAAAATTCTGGAAATAACGGGTCTGGATCACGAGGAGGAGGATAAGATGCAGAAGAAGGATAGGGAGGAGGAGATGAAGGAGAAGAAGAGAAAGGAGGAGGAAAATATACACCACCTGAAGATCTCCCTGTTGGGATAGTGACACCACATAAGAGGAAAGTTTCTCCGAAGAAACCTTCAGCAAGGAAGAAGATGTGCGACAATAAGACACAACTGGAAGCCACTCTCACTGATGACGACATCAGTCTGGTCCGTGGAGCTATGTAGGACGCCTCTGAAGACATGTTGTAGAGATATAGAGAGAAACATGAGGATTTATATGGAAGGATTGAGAGATAATTGAAGGAAGTGCAGTAGGATGTTCCTTTGGTCCACGTAGTGCCTACTGCGCCTTCCTCATAAAAGACCGTAGAATTGGGGGATGAACCAACCCAGTTAAGAAGGATTTCTGATGCAACAAAAGCTCGATTCCAAAGAGTTTAGGAAGATAAGGACAAGGATACAAAAGCCTTGAAAAAGGAGAAATATGAGGTCCTAGTACAGTTACGAGCAACGCAGGACAATGTAGATGCCTATGAAAGCGAGAAATAATAATTTCAGGTGAAGCTTCAAGAGGAAAAGAGAGTTGGAGAATCCCAGCTGTAGAAGGAAAAAGAGTAGATGCTCACAGAGCAGTCGATGGTCAAAGAAGCGGTAATAAAATCATGTCACTCTATGCCAGGCTTGGTACAGGAGGAGAAACAACCTATTGAAACTCAAGTAGCGAAGCTCATAGAGAACCTCCAATAGTTTTAGGCTAGGATAGTTGAACTGGAGGCTGAAACAGTGCTGAGCACCCCACAGGAGGTGCGTGACTAGAGGGATGAGTCCACCAAGAAAGCAGTAGCAAGTATAAAATCCCTCACCTCGACATGTAAACAACTGAGTGACAGAAGCGCCCAAACATATGAATGCCTCGTCGAGGATCCAGAGTTAAAGAAACTAGAGGCTTAGTTACATGAGGTGCAACAATAGGAATTTTCATTGTAGGCACAAATGAAGCTTCTCACAACAGTGGAAAGGATGAAAAGATCCCATGAGAAATGCATAATACAAAAATAGACCACTACCCTCCAGGGTAAGGTGATGGAAGTAACACATAATCTACAACCTATGCAAGATGAATATTGCAAGGTGTTCAAGGAGATTTATGGACAAGGCTCACAACTAGACCAAGTAGTTGTAGCAGTAGAACAATGCCTCGAAGGGACCGTTACAGAGAATATAGTTTAGGAGATCACTGGGCAGGGGGTTCAGGCGAGGTAACAAGTCGAAGCAACTTGAGTTAATCTTGAGTATTTTGACGAAGTATTTTCTGGAACTGAGTGACTCAGGACGAGTCATAGGTGAGTGTTGGGGGCCTATTGGCCCTTGACCAAGTTTTGGGGAAAATTTGGTTATTTTTGTCCCACCTTCAAACTTCGACACACTAGTGGAAGAAGGAGCACCCAGGCAGAGCTAAGATCACGGATCTCACCTTTTTTGAGCGTTATGTGGACCCAATAAGGGGTCCTCTAGGGTTTTGTAACAGGTTTTTTTGACATCGACCCATGGGTTTTCCCCATGTTTAGGCGTTATTGTAAAGGTTTGTAAAGTATAAATAAATAAGAATGTATTGTAGAAGTATTTCATGTAGTTCTGTGTGAAACATAAGTGCTTAGTGCGAAGGAATGTATGTGGTCGAGGCTTTCTGCTCGACTGTGATCTTGTAGAAGGTGCTAAGTGTTGTGATAGAGATTGTGGCTCTGTGCATTTGACCTATTTTTGGAAGGAGAAGAAGGAGGATATAGTTCTTAGTTCACATATCTCCTGTCTTGCGCAAAATAATAAAGAGGTGAAGCGATTTGTGGATGTAGCCCCACCATGGGGTGAACCACGTATATCTGGTGTCTCATGGTTTTCTTTGTGCTATGTTATTTCTGTTATGAATTTTCTTAGGGATTTGATTATGATGTGTAATATATAGATATTTTTTTGCTTACGTACTTTACTTATGTTAAGGGTAAATGAATGCTAGATTTAACTTATAGTGCTAAGTGCTAAGTGCTCAGGGTACATAATCCCTTGTTCTTAATGTGCTAGATATATCTTTTATTATTCTCTGCGATGTTAATAGGGTTAACAAAATAATGCATGTCACTTCCTAAGCGTTAAAAAAATATTCTATGAAGTGCTATTATCACAGATCTATGTCCCATCCTAGTTACAGACACCTACGTTGTAATGTTTTTGACTTGTCTAGTCTAGGAAACGCTGTTAATGTGTGTGTAGGATTAAAGGTTTACATCATATAAATTATCATACAAATAATAAATGCGACAAAGGACTGCAAATTTTTTATTATGATATCTCTGTGGATTACAAAATGGATGAATGCGGCTGAATAAGCTGAAAATACTCAACTAGATCAACAAACAAAGGATCTTAGCCGGAATACAAATAAGCAACTTCAACTGAATGCAATAACAACACTCGGCTAGATCAAAAGACAAAAGGATCTTAGCCAGAATATAAATAAGAAACTAAAAGATAATACCCGGAATATGGGAGCACTGCAGAATCAATGAAGAATGATGGAAGACCTGGATGATCTTCCCGGTGACTAGGGTGTGTCTTTCAACACTGAAATCAGCCAACTGGTATCTTCCTTCTGGAATACACTGAACTATCTCTCCTGAGATGCACCTCTTCTCCTCAATGACAAGTCATAATCTGCATAATGATGAATTAGGTCACTGACCCTTCCTTTATAGCTTTCCAAAACCCTAAATCATGCTAAAACCCTAATTCATTGTTGACTTCCAAAACCCTAAATCACTACTGAAACCCTAATTCACTGTTGACTTCTATTTTTATCTCACAATGACTTAAAAGAACTTTTAACCCTTTTTAGTTCAATGTCACTTTCTGAATATAACACCTGTGACTGGAGTGACCTCTAGTAACCCTGTTTACCCCTCTTTGGCCCTGGATATAGTCTAACGGGGCAGTTTAGACCATTAAGCCTCCTCTCTGGAGATCCTATTTGGAAAGGGACATTACAGTCCTCCCTTCCCGAAATTGCTTGTCCTCAAGCAATACCTGTCCAAGGTGCTGCAACACCTGCTCTCTCTCCCAAGTAGCATCCTCTACTGGAAGCCCTCTCCATATGATCAAACACTCTCTGATGACCCTGCTCCTCAGTTTCCGCTCCCAGAACTCCAAAACCTCCTCCAAAACTAAATCCAACTGTCCCTCCTCATCTAACGAGGGAAGCTCCTCTGATGTGCTAATGAATTGTCCCAGTGCCTTTTTGAGGCAAGACATGTGGAACACGTTATGAATCTTGCTCCCCTTTGGAAGCTCTAGCTTGTAAGCAACCTCCCCTACTCAGCGCATGATCCTGTAAGGACCATAAAATCTGGTCTTGAGCTTCTCGGGCCCACTCTTCTTCAGAGATGATTGTCTATAGGGTTGGAGTCTCAAGAAAACCAAATCTCCAACCTCAAACCTGCACTCTATCCTATGCCTGTCTGCACTTATCTTCTGTTGGTTTTGCATGGTTTGTAGGTTCTCTTTCAACAACTTGAGAATATCTTGACTCTCTATGATTCAATCCTTGGCCTTGGGAGCTCTGATATCCCCAGAGACCAAGTCTACCAAAGTGGGAGCATCATATCCGTACAATGCTTGAAAGGGTGTCATACCAATGGACATGTGGAAGGCGGTGTTGTAGCAATGTTCTCCTAAATGTAACCACTTTACCCACATTCTCTGTTGTCCTCCTACATAGTTCCTCAAATACCCTTCAACCCACTTGTTGACAATATCGGTATGCCCATCTGTCTGAGGGTGATAGTTGGTTCTAGGTGTCAACTCTGTCCCCACCAAATGAAACAAATCTCTCCAAAATGTCCCTATGAACCGACTGTCCCTGTCACTAACGATGTTCTTTGGCAACCCATGAAGTTTGAAGACCTCCCTAAAGAAAATATCGGCTACCTGAACTGCACTGTACTCTGTCGGTATGGCATAGAAGTGATAAAACTTGGTCAATCTGTAGAACACTACATAGATACAATCCTTACCCAAGACCTTGGGTAGACCCGTGATGAAGTCCATAGATATACTCTCCCATTTCTGCTCTGGAATGGGGAGTGGATGAAGTAGCCCTACTGGAAGAGAATTCTCTGACTTGTTCTGTTGGAAAGTCACACACTCACTGACGTGTCTCATAACATGCTGTTGGAGTCCCTTCCATGAGAACCTCTCTCTGATCTTTCTGTAGGTTTTGAGAAACCCCCGATGGCCTGCTAGAGGTGAATCATGAACTGTGGTGAGGATCTTCTTCTTAAGCCCTTAATCTGGCACCAAGTAGACTCTATCCTTGTCAAATATGACATCGTCAATGACCCTATACTAGTCATCCTGTATCTTCCCATCCATCACCTCACGAGTGAACTTGTTCTTGGAATATTCCACTAACAAGTGGGATTTCCAATTTGCTGAAATATCCATCAAAGAACATGTCGCAAGTCTCCTCGATAGTGCATCGACCACAATGTTCTTCTTCCCCTTGACATACTCTATGTCAAAGTCGAATGTCTGTACCTTCATCACCCATTTCTTTTGGCACCCACTGAGGTCCTTCTGCTCAAGGAAATACTTTAAACTGTTGTGATCGGTCTTGACCATGAATTTTCTACCCACCAAATATTGTATGAACTTGGTCAAGGCATGCATGATTGCGAACATTTCCTTGTCATAAATGGAGTACAACCTCTCAGGTTGAATAATCTTCCATCTCTCGAATACAATGGGGTTTCATCCCTACATCAAAACTGCACCGATCCCTTCATCGAATGCATCACACTCTAGTACAAATGGCAAGGTGAAGTCTGGTAGTGCCAACACTGGACAAGTGCCCATGACTTCCTTCATGTGATCAAAGACATCCTGTGATTTCTTGGTCCATATTAAGGCCCCATGCTTGGTAGTATCTATCAGGGGTGCTCCAATATGAGAAAACCCCCAGACGAAACACCTGTAATAGCTGCACAGCCCGAAGAAGCTCCTTAATTATGTCACGTTCTTGGGTGTCGACTAATCTAGAATGGACCTGATCTTCTCTTGGTGCACTTGTACCCCCTATTCACTGATGATGTGTCCTAAGTAAAGCATCTTTGTCATACTGAACTCACACTTTGAATATTTGGCATATAATGAATGCGCCTCCATGATGCTCAATACCTCATCCAGGTGACTCATATGCTCTTGTCGTGACCGGCTATAGATCAAGATGTCATCGAAGAAAAACATGATTGATTTCCTTAACTGATCCCTAAATATATGTTTCATGCAATACTGAAATGTAGCAGGTGCATTGGTTAGCCCAAATGGCATAACCAGGAATTCAAAGTGTCCAAAATGACATCGAAATGTCGTCTTCTCTATGTCCTGCTCTTGGATGTTGATCTGATGATATCCAGAGAGTAGATCAATTTTTGAGAAGAAAACTACCCCATGCAGTTCATCCATCAACTCGTCAATGCATGGGATAGGGTATTGGTTCTTTATGGTTTTCTTGTTCAAGGATTGGTAATCAATGCACATCCTCATGGTGCCATCCTTCTTCAGAACTAAGACAACTGAAGAAGAAAATGGGTTGTTGCTCAGTATGATGTGTCCCATCGCCAACAATTCCTTGATTTCCTTTCCTATTTCATCCTTGAACCTTCTAGGATGACGATAGGGGGGGGTGATCATAGGTTTTCCCCCCTGCTCCAAATCAATGGTGTGATCAAACTCCCTGTCAGGTTGTCTCCCTGGTGGAATTGCCTCAAAGACCTGTTGATGTCATCCCAATAAATTCTTGATCTCTGTATGGTATTTTTGTTGACCTTCTGAATCCTTCCGAGTAGTGATCAAGCATTCTACGGCATATGCTACCTCCCCATGTCTAAATATCCTCTCCATCCTCTTGGCTGAAACTGTCCTGGGTGCTCTTGTCGACATGACTCTTAGAACAATGTTCTTCCCATCCTAATTTTTGAATCCCATTTCCCAGGTTTGGTAGTTGGTAGTGATTTTTCCCAAGGTAATCATCCACTGAACTCCTAACACCACATCTGTGTCCAATAGGTCAACCACATAAAATGTGTCTCTCACTGTGTAGTTTCCTAACTACATATCTAAGTTTGGAACTCTGCCTAGACACTCCACTATGTGGCCATCTGCTACCGCAACATCAAACCCCTCAAACTCCTCTGTCTGAGGTGCCCATCTTGATACTAGTGAAGCGTCGATGAATTTGTGGGTGGCCCCACCATCTATCAGGGATATTTCCCATTGCCCCTGAATAATCCCTCTGATACAGAGGGTATCATACTTGGGAACACCAGAAAGGGTCGCTATGACACCTTTCTTTGCTGGTTTCCTCCTATTAGCCTGTTCTGGCGGTTGTGGGACTACTGGAGGATGGGCTCCTGCTGGTGTCGGTGGTCTACAGGGAGGCTGCTCCTCTACTGGTGCTGACTCCTCCTTTGAACTAGTGGATTCACTGTCCTACTCCTCCTCCTCACTGTCCACGCTGTCTGCTGCTACCTCAATATAATGAATCTCTCCCTTGCCCATGCACCTGTGGCCTGGGACCCAAGGATCTCTGCAGCTGAAGCAAAGTTACTTCCTCATAAGCTCTCGCCTAGTTTCATCATACAAATTCTCCTTTCCCTTCCATTCTCTCTAGAATGGCTTCTTGTCTCGATCCCTTTGAGGCACAAATGGTTTGGAGAAAGTTTTAGTCTTTGGCACTGAGTCTGCCAGATCTCGAGTGCGAAGGATGGCATCCTAAAAAATGGGAGGCCTATATTCCTTCACCCATCCTCTCAAAGGATCTTTGAGTCCTTTTTTGAATAACATGATAAGCCTGGGCTCTGATATATCTATCACTGCCACAACTACCCACCGAAGCTCTATGATGAATGCATCTGTTGTGCGAGTTTGTCTCAACTGGGCTAGATCCCTGAAGTGTATCTCATGATCCTTCCTTTCAAACCTCTCCATGAGCCTATCTGTAAAATCCCTATAGGAGGTGATGTGACTGTGACCTAATGTGACCAGTCCATGATACCACCACTTGTGTGCCTCACCCTCCAAGTGTAAGGTCATGAAACTAATGGCCTCTGTCTCGGTCATTTGGTTGATCTTGTAATACATGTCTAGATTCTGTACCCAAGCTCTGGCAGTGTATTTGGATGATTCGATGAAATAAGGGATGGTGAGTTTCCCAACTTTTCAGATGAAATCGAGGTTATGCCCCTGCTACTATTATGGTCCTCCCCTCTATAGATCTCTGAGGCAGTTCCTGAGTCTGAGTCCATAGTACTCGACTAAGGTGATGTCCGAATGGAATTCACGACCCAATGCTATGTACTCCCTCCTATAATCTGCAATGTCGTTAGCATGAGTGGGTGGCCTTTGTGCTATTGGTGGCGGTGTTGCTACCGTGGGTGCCCTCTAGAAACTGGGAAACAAGGGTCTGGGAATCCTACTCACAGAGGTGTATGTGCGAGAGGGTGACTGGGGTCTACTGCCTACTCCCAAGTTCCCATGTGCTTCATGTGAGACTTGTGTATCTAGGGTGCCCACTCTAGCTAATCTATCAACCACCTGTGCAAAGGACTGAGACATGGTCCGTTGACTAGCTAACATATCATTGATAACCTGCAGGAAAGATGCCCTTGGATATACGAGGGCCTTTCCACTGCCCTCTGGTCACTCATATCTATCTCCTAGCATCCTCTCTGCCTCGTGCTCAACCTCACGCTCTGCCCTTCTCTCTGCTTCTTTGTGTGCCTCTTCCTCTTCCTCTAAGCTAGGAGGAAAAGGGGGAAAATCAAGCATATGCCTTCTTTCCCGATGCCTGTTGTAAGTGACATATTCGTCACCTACGTGTTCACAACCCTCTGGGTCTTCTGCTGCACTCATTGTCTTTAGTCACAGGCTGGCAGGACTAAACCTTTGATACCACTGTAATGTTCCTGACTTGGCTAGTCTAGGAAACACTGCTAATGTGTGTGTAGGATCAAAGCTTTACAACATATAAATGATCATACAAATAATAAACACGACAACGGACTACAAAGTTTGTATTATGATATCTATGTGGATTACAAAATGGCCGAATGCGGCTGAATAAATTGACAATACTCGACGTCAATAGACAAATAATCTTAGCTGGAATATAAATAAGTAACCGCAGCTGAATAAAATAACAATAGTCGGCTAGATCAAAATACAGAAGGATCTTAGCTAGAATACAAATAAGCAACTAAAAGATAATACCCATAATATGGGAGCACTGCAAAATCAATGAAGAATGATGGAAGACCTGGATGAAATTCCTGGTGAATAGGGTGGGTCTTTCAACACCAAAATCAGCCAACTTGCATCTTCCTCCTGGAATACACTGAACTATCTCTCTTGAGATGCACCTCTTCTCCTCAATGACAAGTCATAATCTGCATAATCAAGAATTAGGTCGTTGACCCTTCCTTTATAGATTTCAAAAACCTTAAATCATGATGAAACCCTAATTCACTGTTGAATTCCAAAACCCTAAATCACTATTGAAACCCTAATTCACCATTGACTTCTATTTTTATCTCATAATGACTTAAAAGTGCTTTTAACCCTTTTTAGTTCAATGTCACTTTTCAAATATAACACATGTGACTGGAGTGACCTGTAGTAACCCTGTTTACCCCTCTTTGGCCCTGGCTATAGTCTAACGGGGTGGTTTAGACCATTAAGCCTCCCCTCTAGAGCTCCTATTTGGAAAGGGACATTACATGCATCCTGTAACCCCCCCTGCTTCTACCTCGGGTGAGACTTCGCCTGCTTTGCAAGTGTTTATGAAAGGGACGGTAGTCGAGGTTTTCTTGGTGCGTTGTTAATAATTGAACCCTGGGTATGCCCTTGTGCCAACATAATGTGAAGATATAGATGGATATAGAATTTTTCAGTCCGCCACTCGGGAACCCGCGAGCATAGAAGTGCAACTAAGTATAGAACCAAAAATAGGTAACAGAAGGGAAGAATAGAAGGGAAAAGAGGTAGGTATAGAAGAGGAAAAATGAAGGGAGCAAAGAAATTTATGTCTCACACAACAACACTTAGTCTGATAATTATCAAGTGATAGAAACACATCAACTATGGGAAACACATTTTCAGCCATGAAATATAGCTGGAGCTCAAGAGACCCTGGTTCAAGTCTAAAGAGATGTTGTTTATATACATTTAAACAATCTCGTAGGTAGAGTGAGGCTTGTGAGTTAGAGGAGTTCGGGGTCGAATTGTAGATCACTGAAGTTTTGGTTGCAATATGTTTACCCCGAACACAGGGCATGAGAGTTCGATAGGGCCTAGCTGGGAACCCGCGGCCATAAAATTGGCTAAGTATGAAAAAAAACGGTTGTCGGTTGGAATCATCATGTAAATATATAGATGGATATATAATTTCTCACTCTGCTACCTTGGGAATCCCCGAGCATAGATATGTGACTAAGTATAGAACCAGAAATGGATAATAGAGGGGAAGAAGAAAAGGTAAAAACGAGAAAGTATAGAAGAGGAAAAAGAAAGGGAGAAAAGAACTTTATGCATCACGTAACAACACTTGGTATTAAGTATGGAAAGGTAGGGAGGTCAGATGGAGTCATCGTAGGTAGAGTGAGGCTTGGGAGTTCAAGGAGTCTGGGGTCGAATTGTAGATCACCGAAGATTTGGGTGCAAGATGTATACCCTGAAGATGGGCCATGGGAGTTCGATAACGCTTACGCGGGAAACCTGTAGCCATAAAATTGGCTAAGTATGGAAACGAATGGTGGTCGATTGACTCGTGATGTGAATATATAGATGGATATAGAATTTTTCAGTCTGCCACCTGGGAACCCGTGAGCATAGAAATACGACTAAGTATAGAACCAAAAATAGGTAACAAAAGGGAAGAAGAAAAGGGAAAAGTGGTATGTATAGAAGAGGAAAAATAAATGGAACAAATAACTTTATGCCTCATGCAACAACACTTAGTCTGATAATTATCAAGTGATATAAACACATCAACTATGGGAAATAAAATTTCAACCATGAAGTATAGTTGGAGCTCAACAGACCCTGGTTCAAGTCTAAAGAGATGTTGTTTATATCTATTTCAACAAGCTCATAGGTAGAGTGAGGCTTGTGAGTTATAGGAGTCTGGGGTCGAATTGTAGATCACTAAAGTGTTGGTTGCAAGATGTATACCTCAAACATGGGGCATGAGAGTTTGATAGGGCCTAGCCGGGAACCCACGACCATAAAATTGGCTAAGTATGGAAATAAACGAGGGTCATTTGGACTTGTCATGTGAAGATATAGATGGATATATAATTTCTCACTCTGCCATCTTGGGAACCTGGGAGCATAGATATGCGACTAATTATAGAACCAAAAATGGATAATAGAGGGGAAGAAGAAAAGGTAAAAATGAGAAAGTATAGACGAGGAAAAATAAAGGGAGCAAATAAATTTATGAGTCACAGGACAACACTTGGTCTTAAGTATGGAAAGGAAAGGTGGTCAGACAGAGTCATTGTAGGTAGAGTGAGGATTGCGAGTTCGAGGAGTCTGGGGTCAAATTGTAGATCAACGAAGCTTTGGGGTGCAATATGTATACCTCAAAGATGGGGCATGAGAGTTCAATTGTGCCTACGCAGGAAACCCGCGGCCATAAAATTGGCTAAGTATGGAAACGAATGAAGGTCGGTCGGAATTGTGATGTGAAGATATCGATGGATATATAATTTCTCACTCTGCCACGTCGAGATCCTGTGAGAATATATATGCGACTAATTATAGAATCATAAAGGAATAATAGAGGGGAAGAAGAAAAGGGAAAAACATGTAATTATAGAAGAGGAAAAAGAAAGAGAGCAAATAAATTTATGCCTCACACAACAACACTTAGTCTGCTAATTATCAAGCGATAGAAACACATCAACTATGGGAAAAAAAATTCTCAGCCATGAAATATAGCTGGAGCTCAACAGACCCCAGTTGAAGTTAAAAGAGATGTTGTTTATATCTATCTCAACAAGCAATAGACAAAAAATATCAATTGGCATTCTTATATGCAAGCATTCAGATGAAGTCATCATAGGTAGAGTGAGGCTTGTGAGTTGGAGGAGTCCGCGGTCGAATTGTAGATCACCGAAGTTTTGGGTGCATAATGTATACCCCAAACACGAGGCATGAGAATAAATAATTGTCATAGCAGAATAAAAAATTGCGGATATTTGTTTCATAAACATAGCAAGAGCGTAATCTATGAATCCTTTCCTTCAACATTGTTTTTGTGTTTATGTTTGCGATGGTTCACTGCTCATGCCCATGTCACTTCTGAAACAATGGCTATGAACATGTATGAATGTGCATTAGGCATACACATTGTTTTTTATGTGGAACCACTGTAGATATACCTTTTGGAAGATTTCACTCCATCTTTCTCAGCTGTGGCACATAAGGCTCCATCCTCCTGTTCAATTAGTCTGTTCTTTTTTCAATGTAGCAATACAAAGAATACAATGGACATGAAGGCAAGTTTCTATGTAGGAACACATGGAAAAAATATGGAGTACAAATTTATTTATTTCAAGGTAGTGGCACAGAAAATAAAATTGACATGAAGATAAGTTAATATATAGGAAAATATGCAGTATCTAAGGAAAAAAAAAAAAAGCGCTGCAAACCAGTGGAATAAATATAGACAGAGTAAATGAAAAACAATTGCATATGGAATATGGGTAGAAGTATGCATCTTTTTATGTATTCTTATACATTTCTGGTTAAGAGTTCTTTACCTTGTCC
Source organism: Picea engelmannii (assembly GCA_009831015.1). NCBI lineage: Eukaryota > Viridiplantae > Streptophyta > Pinopsida > Pinales > Pinaceae > Picea > Picea engelmannii. Next base: position 84,125 of record ML784728.1, read on the forward strand.
AATTTCCTATTTGTTTCAATGAAGGAAAGTACAAAACACAATGAACATGAGCGTAAGTTGATATGTAAGGAAAAAAGAAGGAATATGTACATATAGTAAATAAAATAGAATAAAAGGAATAGAGTAACATATAGTGGTAGAATAATGTACCGTTTTTTTTTTTTTCTTCATCCATGTATGTGTATATATAAAAAATTTGTGTAATTTTTTTTGTGTGTCCAAAATCAATTACAAACCAGGAAAAACTAAGAAGTTGGATAACTTGGTTTTGTGCAACAAGCTAGACAAATATGATTTGAGACATAGAAATATGATTTTGCAATATGTTTAATGTATATTTGATGCAGGAGCATCGTCAGCAGCAAGCAAGCATAGAGGCGAAAGACAGTTGGAAGACCACCAACGCACGTCTTGGAATGTTTTTGAAATATTGATGTAATAGCTAGAAGGCGTACCTTGCATTTATATCTTAGAGGATGTAAACAGATCATGAGCGATTTTCTCTAATTTGTAGGAAGTAGAGGCATTTATGCATAGTTAATGAAAGTAGGTAGATTTGAATGTTAGATTAGACAGTTTAGAGAGTAGGAGGGAAAACGGATATAGACACCCTCATCTTTGTATCTTTGTATCATTAGATCATTAATAACATTGAGCATAGAGAAGAAGAGAGAGTTGTAGAAGAGAGTTGTAGAGAAGAACCCATGTACAGAAAATCTAAATTAATATATGAAGATTTGATTCAGATTCATGGTGTTATGATGCTTTCTGTGTATACATGTTGAATGATATGCTCATGGTTGTTATTCTCTCTGTTATGCATTTACTTTAATATTGTGTGAATGTATGATTTCATGTTGAATGTTTGAAGTCTGAGAGAGAGAGAGAGAGAGAGAGAGAGAGAGAGAGAATGAGTTTCAATTTTTTCTCTTTTTGTGTAAGAGAAGTTCCTGCAAGGAGTGCAGTGAAATCATTCGCAAGGAGTGTGTTGATGGAGGCTCAGAGTTTATCTCTGAAAGATCAGGAGGGATACTGTTGTTCTCATTCTTGCAGAAGTGCAGCTGAAGCACATAAGCCATGCAAGGTGTGCGCAAGCCGGTCGAAAGCTGAGAACTTATCAACCAAGGGGAGTTGAAGGACTGTTGTTGCAGAGAAGGTGCACAGAATCGAAGAGTTCAAATACTTAGAAGTATTTGAGGGATTGCCACAAGGAGTGCGCGCAGAAGTCCTTTGGAGACTTGAGTTGCGAAGAAATATCGGGAGGGTTAGTGCCTTTGAAGTATCCAAAGTTAAATGAAGAGAAGTTGATTTACAGGTGGATAAGTCTCGATGAAGGAATATCTTGTTCATTTTGCAGAAGTTGTTAAGGGAGGAACAAATGGTCAGAATTCTCCTAGGAAAACTTCTGAAGTCATGAGAACCGTAGGATCTACCGAAGCTGCAAGGTGGATAGGGGATGAAGAATCCATCAGATGGTATCATGAATCAACATGGACCATTGATCATGACCTGTTGTGAGTTGTCAGATCATTTCGAGGTTCAGGAACCTGAGAGGACAGTGGATTGGGGTCGAGAGATTCGAACTCTCGATATCTGAAAGTCCAAAATCACGCTAGCTGTTAGATTGAAGGGAGGCTTATAGTTGTTGATCCCGTTGGAGGTATTATTTATGAGTTCGGGGTTTTGAAGGTCGAAGAGCTAGGAGCTTGGCATCAGGATTCGCGAAATCGCAAAGTGCGAAATTCCAAAAAAGGCAGAAGTTCCGTTGTGGGGCCAACATTTGATAACGTGTCGAAATTCAACATTTCGACATTTCAAAAGATGGGAGGTCGAGGACTTTGTTACAGGATTCCCGAAATCGTGAAATGTGATAAGGCGTGCAAGAGGGGGACGTGGCAACATTTCAGGGATTCGTCATTTTGGGTTTCGGCAGTTGGAAGGCCGATAAACTTGATGACAGGTATCGCGAAGTCGCAAACCCTGAAGTCCCGAATTTGAATAGGGTGTGACACTATTACAGCCAAGGGGATTTGAGTTGGCACTTGGTGTTTGTAAAGACAAGCTCAACTCAGAAGGACCTGTGGATAAATTGGTTGAAGGTTCCGATCGGGATCCAAAAGAGCCACTTTGGCTCAGAGAGGGAGATTTGAATGATCCTGTGAGAGGATCTCGACCTGCGGGTTGGGGGAAGTGTCAGTTGTGGTAATAGAGCTTGACTATGTTTGTATATTTCAGGCAAAAAAGTGAAAAGGGAAAGGTGTATGCTAGTACACATTAGTTGTGGTATCAGAAGCACAGAAAAAGTTCTTTGTTTTTTGTAGCAGAGGAAGGAAGAATATTTATTAGCCATGCCATCGAGAAGGAGAGATAGACCAATGCCTGATCCAGCCGTGGAAATGGAAATGCATGAGGTACATGTTAGGCTTGATGCCATGGAGACATCATAGAGGTGTAGAGTTGACGCTGGGGATATTAGTGAGGATGAAAGTGAAAATGAAGCTGGACACAAGGGAGAAGAAGTTGCAACCGAAGATTCTATAGACGAATGTCTATTCAGGGCTATTGCAATGATAGGTGCCAGAGAAAAGATGGAAATTCCCATGTATGAAGGGAACTTAGACGTCGAAGAGCTTCTAGACTGGATTAGAGCTCTGGATAAATATTTTGACTATGAGGATGTTGAGGAAGACAAGAAAGTCAAACATGTTGTCACAAGACTTAAAGGGCATGCAACATTATGGTGGGATGAACTGTAAGCTGACAGACACTGCAAAGGCAAGTAGAAAATCAAAAGCTGGGATAGAATGGTTGCGAAGATGAAGGAAAAATTCATACCCAAGGATTATCGAATTACTCTATTTTGGAGGATGCAGAACTTGAGACAGAAGCTGATGACAGTGAAAGAATACATTGAAGAATTCTACAAACTGAACACCAGAGCAGGTCATCGAGAAAGTGATGATGAAAAGGTTTCCAGGTACATGAATGGTCTAAGATATGACATTCAATAGCAGATGAGCATGATGACCCTTAGAAATGTGGAAGATGCTTATCAAATGGCTCTGAAAGCTGAAGAGAAGTTGAGCCGAAAGAAAGGTCAAAGAGGTCGAGGCAGAAGTTAAGCTAGAGGAAAATCAATTGCCTAAGATAGAGCTCATAAAACTCAAGAAGAGTGAAAGAAACCTTAATCTCAAATTAAGAGAGGTGGACACTCACAGAGAGGACAGTATGCTAATAGGAATACTTTTCCTCGAACCAGAGGAAGAGGAAGAGGTTGAGGTGGAGAAATAAAATGCTTTACCTGTGGAAAAAATGGACACAAATCCTATGAATGTCTAGATAGAAAGAAGGAAGTTTGTGAAACTCACATTGCTGAATCACAAGGATGGAATGTTGAGGCAGAAGATGCTGAGGGCGAAAGATCACTGATGATTAGAAAATTTCTCTTAACACCAACGAAGGAGGCAGAGAACCCATCCCAAAGGAACAAACTTTTTCGAACTGCTTGCAAGACCAAAGACAGGGTATGAAAAGTCATCGTGGACAGTGGTAGCATAGACAATCTCGTTTCTACAGAGATGGTAGAAAAGATAGATCTAGAGACTATTGAACATCCAAGCCCATACAAAGTTTCATGGCTACAGAAAGGACATCAGGTAAATGTCACTAAACAATGTTTAGTTGAATTTAAAATAGGAGGATATAAGGATGAAATATTATGTGATGTCATTCCCATGGATGTTTGTCATCTATTGCTGGGTAGACCATGGAAATATGACATAAATGTGATTCATGATGGTAGAAAGAACACATACACCCGAGAGAAGAATGGGATAACTCATACGATGTTGCCGATTAAGGATAAAGAAGTGAAACTTAAGGTAAGCAACACTGTGCTTCTCATGAGTGGGAAGGAACTTCTTAAGGAGGTTAAGAAGAAGGAAGATACACAATTCATTGTGGTTAGGAAGCCTATAATTGTTTTAACTAGCACAAGAGTGGATGATTTTCTAGAGGAAATCCAGAAGTTGCTAGAAGAATTCTCTAATATAGTAGTGGACGAACTACCTCGTTCGTTGCCACCGATCAGAAGTATAAGTCATCACATCGATATTATAACTGGAGCTAGTTTACCAAACAAAGAAGCATATAGATTGACACCGCAGGAGAATGAAGAGGTCAAGAGACAAGTCCAGGACTTAATGGAAAAAAGGTTGATTTGAGAAAGCTTGAGTCCATGTGTTGTTCCTACAGTGTGCAACCCAAAGAAAGATGGAGGCTGGAGGATGTGTATAGATTCAAGAACAATCAACAAGATTACCATCATATATAGATTTCCTTTTCCAAGGATGGATGATTTGATGGATTGCTTGAGTGGAGCAAGATTCTTTTCAAAGATTGATTTGAAAAGCGGATATCATCAAATTCATATGAGAGAAGGTGATGAATGGAAGACAACATTCAAGACGAATGAAGGGTTGTATGAATGGCTTGTTATACCATTTCGCTTAACAAATGCACCTAGTACTTTCATGATATTGATGAATGAATTCCTGAAGGATTTCATAGGAAAATTCGTCATTGTATATCTTGATGATATATTGATTTTCAGCAAAACAGACGCAGAACACTTGAAGCATTTAGCTACAGTCATGAGGAGATTACAGCGAGAGAAGTTGCTAATAAATATGAAGAAATCAACATTCATGAGGACATAACTCATTTATTTGGGTTTTGTTATCTTTGCAAATGAGTTGAAGATGGATCCAGAAAAGGTGGATGCAATCAAGAATTGGCCATCACCGAAGAGTGTATTTGAGGTTCAAAGCTTCCATGGATTAGCTAGTTTCTATAGAAAATTCATTCAAAATTTTAGTGGGATTAGCGTACCGATGATGGATATGGTGAAGAAAAGACATAAAGATTTTCATTGGACAGAGGAAGCAGAGAAAATTTTCAACCTGTTGAAGAAAAATATTACTGAACAACCAATTCTGGTGTTGCCAGATTTCAGTAAGACATTTCAGGTCAAGTGTGACGCTAGTGGGTTTGCAATTGGAGCGGTCTTGAGCCAAGATGACAGGTTGATCACATACTTTAGTAAGAAACTGAATGAGGTGAAGATTAAATACTCAACATATGACAAGAAATTTTATGCAGTCATACAAGCGTTGCAGAAATGGTGACATTATTTGGTTCCTAAAGAGTTTGTTTTGTACAGTGATAATCATGCCTTACAATTCGTGATTCAACAGGAGAAGTTGAACCAAAGACATGTTAAATGTGTTGAATACATGCAGAATTTTACTTTTGTAATTAAACATATTTCTGGAACTACTAACAAAGTTGTTGATGCTTTGAGCAAGAAATGTTTGCTTATGCAGGAGTTCAGAGTCAAAACATTGGGTTTTGATAATCTCAAAGAAATGTACAAGGACGATCTAGATTTTAAAGAGGTGTACGAGGCATATGAGAATCCAATTCTCAGGGATATAAGTCAATGGACCGAATATATGATCCAGGATGGATTATTATTCAGGGGAAATCAGTATGTATTCCAAAATGCTCCATGAGGGAGAATCTGTTGAAAGAAAAACATAGTGGAGGATTGGCCGGACATTTCGATCATGACAAAACGTTCTCAAAACTGAATGGCTCATATTTTTGGCCAGGGATGAGGACAGATGTCAAAATATTTGTGGACATATGTAGAATTTGTCAGCACACAAAGGGAAAAAGGAAGAATACAGGGTTGTACCAGCCATTACCCATACCAGAAAGGTCGTGGGATGCAGTAAGCATGGATTTTATATTGGGGCTGCCAAGAACTCAAAGAGGATTTGATTCAATCTTTGTGGTAGTAGATAGATTTTCAAAGATGGCACATTTCATACCATGTCAGAAAACCAGTGACGCAACACATATTGCGAACCTGTTTTTCAAGGAAGTTGTCAGACTTCACGGCTTACCAAGGAGTATTGTTTCAGATCGAGACACCAAGTTCGTGGGACATTTCTAGAGGACTTTATGGAAGAAGTTGGGGATGAATTTTTCATTTAGCTCAGTGTATCATCCTCAGACAGATGGGAAAACAACAATTGTGAATAGAAGCTTGGGAGATCTATTGAGGAGCCTAGTGACTGAACACCACAGTTAGTGGGATCACATTCTGCCACAGGCAGAATTTTCTTATAATGATTCGATCAACAGAAGCATAGGGCAGAGTCCATTCCAAATTGTGTATGGAATGAAACCAAGGGGAGTTTCTGAATTGAAAGATTCAGAACAGAATGAATTCAGGAGTGCTAGTGTAGATGATTTTGCAGAGGTAATGAAGGAACTTCACAGCCAAGTGAGGGAACATTTAAAAAATTTGAATCAAGAGTACAAGCGCATAGCATATCAACACAGGCGAGAACTTCAGTTTGAAATTGGTGATCTGGTACTTGCACATCTTAGGAAGGAAAGGTTCCCAAGGGGAACATATAACAAGCTGAAAATGAAGAAGATTGGACCATGCAAGGTCTTGAAGAAATTTGGGGCAAACGCATATGAGATCGAATTACCCAATGGGATCAGAGTTTCACCGATATTCAATATCTCAGATTTGTACCCTTACAGAGATGAAGAAGAAGGAGAAGACAATGAAAAAATAGAGGTTCAGTGGATTAAACAAATTCCTGTAGCTGGAAAGCCATAGATGGAAAGTATACTTGACAAGAAAATCAACAAGAGGACCAGGAGAAAAGAGTATTTTGAATACTTGGTCAAATGGAAGGGACATCCAGTTGAAGATTCTAGTTGGGAGAATGAAGCAAAAATTCAGAGGCATGGAAAGACCATGCAAGAACTCATGAACAGGAGTCCATGAAAATTTTCAAGTGAGGGAGTATGATGCAAGAGCATCGTTAACAACAAGCAAGCACAGAGGCAGAAGACAGCTGGAAGACCACCAACACACGTATTGGAATGTTTTTGAAATATTGATGTAATAGCTAGAAGGCGTACCTTGCATTTATATCTTGGAGGATGTAAACAAATGATGAGCGATTCACTCTCATTTGTAGGAGGTAGAGGCATTTATGCATAGTTAATGAAAGTAGGTAGATTTGAATGTTAGATTAGACAGTTTAGAGAGTAGGAGGGAAAACGGATATAGACACCCTCATCTTTGTATATTTGTATCATTAGATCATTAAGAACATTGAGCATAGAGAAGAAGAGAGAGTTGTAGCAGAGAGTTGTAGAGAAGAACCCATGTACAGAAGTTATGAATTAATATATGAAGCTTTGATTTAGATTCATGGTGTTATGATGCTTTCTGTGTATACATGCTGAATGATATTCTCATAGTTGTTATTCTCTCTATTATGCATTTACTTTAATATTGTGTGAATGTATGATTTCATGTTGAATGTTTGAAGTAT
>ML784728.1:91583-129702 GCA_009831015.1 Picea engelmannii
TGAGTTTCAATTGTTTCTCTTCCTGAGTAAGATAAGTTCCTGCGAGGAGTGCATTGACGGAGGCTCAGAGTTTATCTCTGAAATCTCAAGAGGGATACCGTTGTTCTCATTCTCGTAGAAGTGCAATTGAAGCACAAAATCTGTGCAAGGTGTGCGTAGGCCCATCAAAAGATGAGAACTTATCAACCAAGGGGAGTTGAAGGACTTCTATTGTAGAGAAGGTGCATAGAGTCGAAGAGTTCAAATACTTAGAAGTATTTGAGGGATTACCGCAAGGAGTGCACACATAAGTCCTTTGGAGACTTGAGTTGTGAAGAAATCTCATGAGGGTTAGTGCCTTTGAAGCATCCAAAGTGTGGCGAAGTGAATTTTCTTTGTAGGTGGATAAGTCTCGACGAAGGAATATCTTGTTCATTTCACAGAAGTTGTTAAGGGAGGAACGGATGGTCAGAATTCTCCCAGGAAAACTTTCGAAATCGTGAGAACCATAGAATCTACTGAAGTTGTAAGGTGGATAGGGGAGGAAGAATCCATCAGTTGGTATCAAGAATCAACGTGGATCGTTGATCATCACCTGTTGTGAGTCATCAGATCATTTCGGGGTTCAAGAGCCTGAGAGGACAGTGGCTTGGGGTCGAGAGTTTCTAACTCCCGATATCCGAAATTACGAAATCACACTAGCCATTAGATTGAAGGAAGGCTTATAGCCATTGATCCCATTGGAGGTACTATTTTGGAGTTTGGGGTTTTGAATTTCAAAGAGATAGGAGCTTGGCATCAGGATTCACGAAATCGTGAAGTGCAAAATTTTGAAAAAGGCAGAAGTTCCGTTGTGGGGCCAACATTTGATAAGATGTCGGAATTCGGCATTTCGACATTTCGGAAGATGGGAGGTCGGGGTCTTTGTTACAGGATTCCCAAAATCATGAAACATGATAAGGCGTCAAAGAGGGGGATGTGGAAACATTTCAGGTATTCGTCATTTCGAGTTTCGACAATTGGAAGGCCGATAAACTCGACGATAGGTATCGCGAAGTCATGAACCTCAAAGTCCTGAATTTGAATAGGGTGTGACACTATTACAGCCAAGGGTATTTGAGTTGGTGCTTGGTGTTTGTAAACACATGCTCAACTCATAAGGACCTGTGGATCAATTGGTTGAAGGTTTCGATAGGGATCCAAAAGAGCCACTTTGGATGAGAGAGGGAGATTTGAACAATCCTGTGAGTGGATCTCGACCTGTGGGTTGGGGGTCTGCGTCAGTTGTGGTATCATAGCTTTACTTTGTTTTTATATTTTAGGCAGAGAAAGAAAGAAGGGAAAGGTGTACTCTAGTACACATCTGTTGTGGTATCAGAAGCACATAAAAAGTTCTTTGTTTTCTGTAGCAGAGGAAGGAAGAATATTTCTTAGCCATGCTACCGAGAAGGAGAGACAGACCAATGCCTGATCCAGCAGTGGAAAGGGAAATACATGAGATACATTCCAGGTTTGATGCCATGGAGACAGCACAGAGGCACACAGTTGACGCTAGGGATATCAACGAGGCTAAAAGTGAAAATGAAGCTTGACATGAGGGAGAAGAAGTCGCAGCCGAAGATGCTGTAGATGAACGTCTATTCAGGGTTGTTGCAAGGATAGGTGCCAGAGAAAACATGGAAATTCCCATGTATGAAGGGAACTTAGACATTGAAGAGCTTCTAGATTGGATTAGAGCTCTGGATAAATATTTTGACTATGAGGATGTCGAGGAAGACAAGAAAGTCAAACATGTTGTCACAAGACTTAAAGGGCATGCATCATTATGGTGGGATGAACTACAAGTTGACAGACGCTGCAAAGGAAAGCATAAAATCAAAAGTTGGGATAGAATGGTTGCGAAGATGAAGGCAAAATTCATACTCAAGGATTATCGAATTACTCTGTTTCGGAGGATGCAGAACTTGAGATAAAAGCTGATGACAGTGAAAGAATACACTGAAGAATTCTACAAACTGAACATCAGAGCAGGTCATCGGGAAAGTGATGATGAAAAGGTTGCCAGGTACATGAATGGTCTAAGAAACGACATTCAAGAGGAGATGAGCATGATAACCCTTAGAAATGTGGAAGATGCTTATCAGATGGCTCTGAAAGCTGAAGAGAAGCTGAGCCAAAAGAAAGGTCAAAGAGGTCGAGGCAGAAGTCAAGCTAGAGGCAAAGAAATTTCCCAAGATAGAGATCATAAACCTCAAGAAGAGTGGAAGAAACCTCAGAATCAAACTGAGAGAGGTGGAAGCTCAGAGAGAGAGAGAGAGAGAGAGAGAGAGAGAGAGAGAGAGAGAATGATTTTAAATTGTTTCTCTTCCTGAGTAAGAGAAGTTCCTACAAGGAGTGTAGTGAAATCGTCCGCAAGGAGTGCATTGACGGAGGCTCAAAGTTTATCTTTGAAAGCTCAAGAGGGATACCGTTGTTCTAATTCCCGCAGAAGTGCAGCTAAAGCACATAATCCGTGCAAGGTGTGCGCAGGTCAGTTGAAAGATGAGAACTTATCAACCAAGGGGAGTTGAAGGACTATTGTTGCAGAGAAGGTGCACAGAGTTGAAGAGTTAAAATACTTAGAAGTATTTGAGGGATTGCCACAAGGAGTGCGTGCATAAGTCCTTTGGAGACTTGAGTTGCGAAGAAATCTTAGAAGGGTTAGTGCCTTTGAAGTATCCCAAGTGTGGTGAAGCAAAGTTTCTTTGCAGGTGGATATGTCCCGACGAAGGAATATCTTGTTCATTTCACAGAAGTTGTTAAGGGAGGAATGGATGGTCAGAATTCTCCCAGGAAAACTTCCAAAGTTGTGAGAACCATAGGATCTACCGAAGCTACAAGGTGGATAGGGGAGGACGAATCCATCAGTTTGTATCAGGAATCAACATGGACCATTGATCATGACCTGTTGTGAGCCGTCAGATCATTTCAGGGTTCAGGAACCTGAGAGGATAGTGGCTTGGGGTCGAGAGTTTGAAACTCCCAATATCCGAAAGTCTGAAATCACGCTAGTCGTTAGATTGAAGGGAGGCATATAGCCATTGATTCCATTGGAGGTACTATTTCAGAGTTTGGGTTTTTGAAGGTCGAAGAGCTAGGAGCTTGACATCAAGATTCATGAAATCATGAAGCACAAAATTCTGAAAAAGGCAGAAGTTTCGTTGTGGGGCCAACATTTGATAACGTGTCGAAATTCGACATTTCAGCATTTCGGAAGACGGGAGGTCGGGGTCTTTGTTACAGGATTCTTGAAATCAAGAAACACGATAAGGCGTGCAAGAGGGGGATGTGGAAACATTTCATGGATTCGTCATTTCAGGTTTCGACAGTTGGAAGGCCGATAAGCTCGACGACAGGTATTGTGAACTCGCGAACCCCAAATTCCTGAATTTGAATAGGGTGCGACACTATTACAGCCAAGGGGATTTGAGTTGGCGCTTGGTGTTTGTAAACATAGTCTCAAATCATAAGGACTTGTGGATCAATTGGTTGAAGGTTCCGATAGGGATCCAAAAGAGCCACTTTGGCTCAGAGAGGGAGATTTGAACGATCCTGTGAGCGGATCTCGACCTGCGGGTTGGGGGTCTGCGTCAATATTTCATAATTCAAGTGAAATACCAATTGTATCATGATCAGACCAGTATTTGTCTAATATAAAGACGTTGTATCGAGAAATGGGAACATTCGACCATACATGGTCAATAAGTGTGTTTTGTACATAGTTTATCTTATCCAAAAGAAAGCAAAGACTGTATATGCACATGTAGTTTTCCAATTATTTTGTTCTGGAATTATTTTGTAGCATGTCAATATTGAAGTCTCCTACAATGGCAATGGTTTCATTCAGATTCAAATGATCTAATGCATTGGAAATAACATTTAGTATGTTGGAGCCTGCAGGGGTGTAGATCGATTGGCATGTGTCGTGTAAATGGAAGGAAATATGTAAAGGAGGTCTCAAGTTCGATTCTCACCCCGCTTTACTTGTGCTCCATGATTGCGGGATGTGTGGTGCACCTAGGGTTATAGTGGTAGTGTACGAGTATCAGCCACGTGTCACGCAAGTACGAGAACCACGAGTTGCTGATTCCCCCAGTAAAAAAAAAAAAAACATTTAGTATGTTGGAGAATGTTGCATGCGGAGCAGCATAGAGATTCAATATTGCAATTTATGATCCATGGAAAATTACTTTTGCGAGCATCATATCAACATTGTTTTCTTCGAAATGCATATGATCCAAAGTTGTTACATGTTTTTTCACTAATATCATCTCCCCATGTGTAATGTAACTTGATATGCAATTGTGATTTGGAAATTGCTTGTTTTTCATGCATAATGTCATGTATGTTTCCTGCAAGCACAAAATATCCGATTGCATTGTGTCATAGTCATTGAGTATATCATCCATATGTGCATGTATACTGTGTGTGTTAAGTGAGATAATTGATACATATGATTTTATTTTTATGGATTGGTGATCATATTGTAGATGCCACTTTGTGCTAGTCCTAAGGCGTTGCATCTCAATATCAACTTTGTATTTGAATTTGAAGTTATATTTTGTAAGAGCACTTAGTAAATACAATGAGTCTATACTTTTGACATGGGACAATGCTATGTATACGAGTCCATGTATTCAAAAACCAACAGGGTCAAATGAAACACTATCAAGTGACAGTCCTTGCAATCTGTGGACTGTATGTGCACATGCAAGTTTAATTGGAAATTGTTTTCGAATCTGCAGTCGAAATGTCTTTTTCGATGTCGATACTGGTTTTGACAATCATAAGATAGGTGTCCAATCGCTTGTAGTGCTTGAATTATATAGATAAGATAACTTGTTTTCTTGTTGGTGGCTTATATGTAGCTCATGGAACTTAATCCAGAGGACATCAAATTTTTCAATTTTGGTATAACCTTTGAGTATTCCATCTACACAATTTACTAAGCCATCATGTGAATCATAGTTGCAGACATATATTTAAACTAGCATGTCTAATTTCAGGACAAGTTACAAAGGCAAAGTGGTTGTATGTTCATGACATGGTACATTTCCATGGTTTTATTATTCGAGGTCAATTGAATTGATGATGATATCATCACCATGCATGAGTGATAACATGTACCTGTTATGTGTTGCAACATCCCTATTCATGTAGAACAAGTAAGGGAAGGTTGGGTTTGTTGGTGCAATTCGCATGCACCTTGAATTGATATATGTTAAGTCATCATGTGTTTGGTTGTTTGTCCGCATTCTATTCAGAATTGCAATAAATGTTTCATCTGTCTAGTGCATTGTAGTATGCAATTCAAAGAATTTTATATTATATTTCCAAAAGTCATTCGTCATTGTTTTCATATTGAACGTAGGTTGTTCAAATATCAAATAATCTTGGATGGGTTGCACCTGTTAAATATACCCACAAAATATCATGTCAATGTTCCAAAAGTATTTGGTGTGCACATGTTTTATGTTTCTCAGTCAGTTGTCAATGGAATACAAGAAGCAACTTCCAATCAAAGATGCCTCATCTATGAAGACAAATTGTAGTTGGTCATAAAGATTAGACAAGGTATCTAACATTTCCTTGCTGAGTGGAAGAAACCATGACTTGTTAAAAGGCATAAAAATGCAGAGTGGATTGTTGTTCCACCTGCATTATATGCAACTTTTCCTATGTATGCAACTATTCACCCCTTTGGTTTCATAGGATCAAAGGAATTGTTTGAATCATAGATTCGTATAAGAATTACAAATAGTTCTTTCACTGTCAATGTCTTTCCTGTTCCTACCCTGCTTGTAAGGAACAAGTGCAAAGGAGTGTGCATGTTCAAGCGTTTTTTAATTGCAATTTCCTTTAGAATTGCTTGCTTCTCTCGATTCAACAAACATATGACTCTGTAGTATTCATTATTTTCAATAAGGAAAGGATGCTTTGTGACTTGAAATCCAAGATAGATATGTTTTTCAATGTTGGTTGCTCAAGGACGAGGCAAATTTGCTTGCAAGTCATAGGACTCACAGAGAGTTCTAGTTGTTTTACAGTTTGTGAATGTCTCATCAACATTGTCAAGGTTTTCTAGTTCATGAACTACACTTTCTAGATCACCTCGTGCTGGATTAACATTGTATGTAAATCTAGATTCATTGGTTTGTACTGTAGTCTCATAAGAAATATACACAACTTCCCATGTATGGAAGTTATGTTTTAATTTGTTTTCATTTTTATCAAATGGAATGTACGAGAATAATTTTTGTCTAAAATAGTTTTCATAGTCAGTATGTTTGTTGTATTTCACAAAACATATTACAAAGGGTTGTTTTTTTTTTGATATGGGTGCACCATTTTTTTTGTAATGCGATATGAACTCTGCTAAGAAGATATTCTTAATAGGAGATGGATGCTGGAGGTAATAATCAATAATAGAGTGACATAGTACGTCCTCTGAATTGTCAGGATCTTGTTCCAACAAAGATGGTAGTTTAAGAAAACATGTGTGTTTCTGAAGTGGAGATGTGTTTATGAAGACACATTTCCTTGAACTACAGTTGAGGGGCAGGGAAAGTGCAGTGTGGAATTCTTATTGAGAAGACATTTTTTGAATATTAAGTAATGTATTTCCAAGTGTATGTATCATTTTCATAGCATCAATATGACTTCTTTCACGTTCTTTTTGCATTCTTTTGAATGAACTTGTCATAGATTTGTCAACCTTTGTCATATACAAGGTACAATATGATGCTACAACATATGCATTGAGGACATACTGTGCATCTGTATTTGCATTCCACATAACTGGCATGTCCTTGGAGAAATTGTTGTTCCAAATATGGGAAAGTTTTCATTTAAGGAAAATTGTTGGTTGTTTAAGTGTAGATTGTGTGGCTTGGATGTACTCATCTTCTGTTAGATTTAGCGCTGTCAAGAAGTCATCGAAGCTCATTAACTCATCAAAGTCTCGTTGTTCTAGAAATGTGAACAAGTATTTAGATTTCTCAATCAGAACATTGTCCTCTAAACTAATTGGCTCTATGATTCTTGTTGTTCTCATTGGCGACACATGGAAGTTGTATCTGCAATGTGAATTTTTTCATTTTTTACAACTTCTTGTATGATAATGCCTATGAACTTTGGAAAGTTCTGGATCCAAATGTTCTGTGTTGCAGGTTATGTATTTTTCCACAAACTGCTCAATTTGCGAGTTGTTTCCATTTCCATTGACCGGTGCACCCTCTGTCCACAACAGTGCATGTTCATGCTCACTCCCTCTATTCTAGAACTTAGTCACAAAGAAGTAGTCCGATATTTTTTCGAAGAACGTTTCAACATGGTGTATCAATTGCCCAAAAGAATTTATTCTATGCCTACAGTAGCGAGTACATGTCACTATGTCTTTTCTTATGAGGTAGTCAATGTCATCATTTTCCAATGTATCAGTTTGTTTTTTCCTTTTCCTATTCCTATACAATGAAGACACCGTAGCCACCAATGAATCCCAATGATGCTCTGCACTTGTAAATGTGATGAAAAATGTTGGCGGTCACAATTTTCGGATCATTGCAAAAATAGTTTTCTTGTTTTGTTGCAAATAGTTAGGAGATATGCAAATGTTTTTGAAATCTATGTATTCAATATCATATTTTAGTATTTTTTCTAGGTTTTCTTTGTATTTGACATCTTTGGCCAATAAATTTCTTCCTTGTAGCTATCCTTTTCTTATTCGCACCCACGTGCAAGAGATAACTTGCTCAATTATTATGCGCATTGTTTTGAAAACCAAATTTGTTATGTCACAGGAGAAGTCACAACTTGAATGTAGCAGTTCCCATCGAACTATTGTTTGGTAGTTGAATCATTCTGTAATTTCACTGGGATGTGGATCTCCATAGAACAATGTTGGGAAGTTCATTTCCTTAGCAAATTTGTCCTTGAATATTCCAAGTGGACATTTCCCTTTAGAAGGTGAAATTTCAACAATCTTGTCTTGCAAGTCATGAATGTGTTGTGAGTCACTGAATCCATGTATCAGTGTTTCAACAGGTCTTTCATTCTTCGATTCATCACTTGTATCAAATTCACTAGCAATTTTGAAAGTCTGTGCAAAGCTATCATCCCCTTCTCCAAGAACACTGTTCTAGTTCTCATTTACACAAATGTTCTATGCTTTCTACAGGGCCCTAGAACATAATTCTTTTAATGCTTTCATGACAACATGCACACACACTTTACCTGTCTGGTATGCATTCTTGTATTGCAAACATCTTTTGAGAGCTACAACAATTGTCATTGTATCACTAATGAATTGTGGCAAGGACTTTTGTACAACATCTAGTTGGACAAACACATTAATAATTGATCTTGTTAAGCCCATTTGGGGTCGTTTATAGCCCCAGGGTCTGATTTGTGCAAATGCAATTCATAGAGAAACAAGTTTGTCTTCAAGTTCTGTAAGTGTACTTACATTTGGTAGTGGTGTATTACATCTTATTTGGTCAGGCGTTGCAAAGTGTGGCAATTTTCCATTTTCAAGTGATCGTTTGCATGGAAGACAAATATTGCCACTGGAAAATGTTCTATCATTTACTGTCAAACCAAGGTATTCTGCTTCCAAATCAGGCGTGAAAGACTTAGTTTTTTTTGAGAAATTCAATCGACCACAAATCACACATGCAATGGAAGGATTGTCTTTAATTTGTTTCATATAGATCTATTTTTCATTTTTCTTCCCTAAACAAGCATGCATAGAAAGTGTTTGTTGGTTTTCATTGCTAGCAATGCATGGTGTTGTCTCTAGGCCACAAAATGTGATTTTTGTCTCTCGGTCAGTACCATGACCATTGTGGGATATGTGGTTATACCTGTTTCTCTCATGTATCTGTTTTTTCAACATGTGGTAGGTTAACTTATGGTTGCCACTGGAAACTAGCTTCACTTGTTGACAAGCTATGTTGGAGGTGGAATCGACATTTCTTATGAGCATTTCATCCTCACCATATCGATGGTTCAAACTGTGATGTTCTTTGTCATTAGACATGTTATGTTTGTGTTCAACAGAAAGTGAGAAAATGAGATTTTGTTGTGCACAAACAATTTGTTTTAGGTTGTGATATGTGAGTTTCTGTCTAGAAGGAAGCATACAAATGTATTTTTTTCTCTCACGCATGACCTTT
The DNA here is from genome assembly GCA_009831015.1 of Picea engelmannii. Lineage (NCBI taxonomy): Eukaryota > Viridiplantae > Streptophyta > Pinopsida > Pinales > Pinaceae > Picea > Picea engelmannii. Next base: position 100,775 of record ML784728.1, read on the forward strand.
TTCAAGTCGTTATAAGTTAGTATATGCTTTTTGTTTAAGGTCTGTATGAATTCATGACAACTGGGATGATTTTCATTCTGATTAAATAACATGCGACACTTATGCAGATTCGATGCAGTTTGGGTGGAATGGACATTGGATCTTGAACTGGTAGTATTTCTTATACTATGAATGTATTGTTTTCTCTCACGTATGAACTTTTTAAAGTTGTGATAAGTCAGTCTAAGTTTTTTTTTAAGCTCTGTATGGCCTCATCACAACTAGGATGGGGTTCATTCTCATTAAATAACATGCGACGCTTATGCAGATTCGATGCGGTTTGGCTGGAATGGATAGTGGACCCTAAACTGGTAGTATTTTTCATCAAAGGTTGGTAATGGATATGTGGTGTATCTATTTTCAATGACATGATGTCAATTGTTCGATCGTAGTTTGAATCAATACATCAGGAATGGACGGTACCATCCGACAGGGCTGACTAGACCTGGATATTTACTATGAATATGATAGATAGCCATTGCAAACAAAATCTTCCACCCTCTACATTTCCTTTCTCATATGGCATTGCTACGTTTACAAGGTATTGTTTCCAACTTCCAATTATCGACCTACTTTCTAGGATATATGGTAAAAGGTTTTGATGCAAGTAGTTAAAATCATATTGGCTTCCACCTATAATTGCATTGGAAAAGGATTGTACAATGTAAAACTTCACCAAGTGCACATCGAACTCTGTTTCTACCAAATAGAAAATTTCATTGAACAAACTATCTCCACAACTAGATGCAATAGTTGTCGCTATGTGCAAGCCATGAGAGTGTATATGATGCATAATTCGTTTCCAATGTGATTGAAGGTCTTTGAAAATGAGGGACAACTAAATGTGAGGTCCTCCAAGATTGAATATGGATAATTTTCTATACAATAGTGGTTCATAATGACCACTGACAGGATTGGAATCATGGAACATGATGCAATATGGATCCCTAGATGTAGTTTTGTTGAATAGTATATATCTTGTTTTTCTTGTCAATGACCATATTCCAATTGATATATTCAGCCACTTGGAAAACCACCATATACAAAATGTATCTCCCCAAAGTGCCCTCTCATGTGCAGGTAGAGTTCCAGATGCATAAAACTACATCTTTGAAAAATACATAGAGACATCATGTATTCCATGCAACTGGAAAATAAAATCAGATACCAATTCATATTGATATGACTCTAATGCCTCAACGTTTCCATTTTCTAAAGATCCCAAGAAATAATCTATCAATCCATTGTGCAAGTTGGTCGAGGAATAATGAAAATGAAGTAGAACTTGAAATGCATCAAAGAGACAATCTCCCACAGTATACAAGAATGAATCCAATCTAAAAATCCCATTTCTATGCAATACCTGGTCAATTTTGTCATGTACAATGGAGTCTGTATCTATTTCATAGCACTCAACATCTATTACTTGCTTCATCTCTTAAGTTGTGATTTTCAAGATGTTTCTTCGCTATATTCAGATAATATGCAAATAGGGAAAAAAGGAAAATGAAAACTATAAGTCCATAACTGCATACCAGTTATGCTATGTATCCTTCAACCTTATTCCTATCAAATTCAATCCTCCTAGTCGCTACAACATATGACAAACAAACAAACGTATAGTGAACAATGAACCAAACAAAAGAGACAACACAAATGAAATAACACTATAAATTTTCTCAGCACAAAGACCGAGTATTCAAGACATATCATTTTTGAACCTATTCCACGCGTGCAATCCTATAATAATTTCAATGGTGGAAGATGCTTTGCAAGACACAAAGGACAACATAAAACCAACAGGTAAACAAGGTTTTTGATTCAAAGAATAAAAGCATGCCATGTCACAAGGTCTTGGCAGATGCTTGCTCCGCAAGGACAACTCTGAATTCGTTTTGTAAACCCCTTTGCATTGCTATTTTCGAAAGAGATATGGTAAGATATCCAAGACGTGTAAGTGGGCATATGTTATTGGAAGGGAACAACCTGGAAAAAATGCACCAAACGTATGGTTTCCATGAACATAAAATATGAGGAGAACATTCAATTTCCTTTTTTATATGTCACTTTTGCTGCAACATATGTGGGTTTTGTGTCCAACATCAACATTCAAAGGGGGAACAATACATTTTGGAAGGGAACAGACTGGGAAAAATGCACCCAACGTAAGGTTTTCAGGAGCAGGAAAAATGAAGAGAAAAAATCATTTTCTTTTTTATGTCACTATGGCTGTGACATAGGTGGGTTATGTGTCGAGAATTGACGTTCAAGAGGAAGGAAAAGACATCAGCACACTACTATTTCTCTGCTCATAGAAGTCACACAGAAATATGTTCTGCAAGAGGAATTTGACTCAAGCATTCCTAGGATTGAAAATTATTGCTTGCAAGCTGCAAATAGTAAACAAAAAATAAGGAATAGCAATGAAACCATGGCACTAAAACTTACCCATGAATGAGGAACGATAGAAGCACATCTCCAAAATGCACAAACTATAAAAACATGTCCAACTGCAGATGCAAGACCCCAACCTTGCAAAGTTGAAGCAAACAAGAACAAGAAAACAAAAAACTAGTTAACATGCACCAAGAGGTCCAACTGCAGCTGCAGGACCTCAAATTTTCAAAGTTGAATCAAAAAAAAATAAGCAACATCGAACAAACCAATGAGCAAGCATCAACCAGTGAAATCGTAATGTCGGTGAAGAACAATATTTCCCAAATTCACTGCAGACAAGAATTTATACGAAAATCAAAGGAAACTATATTGTAACATGCATGTTGCATAAACATTTAAGGATGTGAGGCATGTTAGGTAAACACTTAAGGTTGTCAGAACCATCGAAGGGCCAAACATATGGTTTCTAGGAACATAAAATATGAGGATAACATTCAATTTCCTTTTTTATGTCACTGTCCCTGCAGCATATGTGGGTTATGTGCCCATCATCGACATTAAAAGGGGGAACAAGACATTTTGGAAGGGAACATAATGGGAAAAATGCACTAAATGTATGGTTTTCAGGACCAGGAAAAATGAGGAGAAAAATTGGATTGTCTTTTTTTTTATGTCACTATGGCTGTGACAAAGGCGGGTTCTGTGTCGAGCATTGACATTCAAGAACAAGGACACGAAAGAAACACACTATTGTTTCTTTGCTCATAACAGTCACACAGAAATATGTTCTGCAAGAGGAATTTGACTCAGGTATTCCTAGTATTGAAAAATCTTTCTTGCAAGCTGAAAATAGTAAACAACACACAAGGGATAGCAATGAAACCATGCACTAAAACTTACCTGTGAATGAGGAACGACATAAGCACATCTCCAAACAGCGTAAAATGCAACACCAGGTCCAACTACGGATGCACAACCCCAACCTTGTAAAGTTGAAGCAAACAAGAGTAAGCAACAAACAACAAACCAGTGAACAAGCACCAAGAGGTCCAACTGTAGTTGCATGACCTCAACTTTGCAAAGTTGAATCAAACAATAATAATCAACATCGAATGAACCAATGAGCAAGCAACAACCAGTGAACCAGTAATGCCGGTGAAGAACAATATTTCCCAAATTCACTACAGACAAGACTGTATCCGAAAATCGGAGGAAACCGTATTGTAACATGCCTGTTTAGTAAAACTTTAAGGCTGTGAGGCCTGTTAGGTAAGCACTTAAGGCTGTTAGAACCATCGAAGGGTCTCACACTGTGAAAACATTTAAGAAATAATGCAATGTGGCAGGCCTGTTTGTGTACGCAATAATGAAAATGCCTCTCTAAGTACATAATAATAAAGAAAAAATAAAATAATAATAATAACAATAGTTCGAAAAATGGATTCTATGCAAAAAATGTTTACTCAAAGGACAAAGTAATATGAAGTCAACTAATAAAAAACTGACTATCCATGCTAAAAAATTTGGATATCTAAACATTTCAATGTGAATAGTACAAATTCAAAAAGACCGTAGATGATAAAAAAATTGGATATGCCAACATATAAAACATTGGGAATAGAGAAGATGGAAATAAGACCTCAAATCTATTATCCAATGAGATCATGACATATAGGTTTTTTTTTATTATATTAAAAATAATGTTTTTAGTTCTCTAGTTCGAAAAATAGAGATTATGCAATAATTTGTAGTCAAACGACAAACTAATATGAATTCAATGAATTATCGATCGCTATAGTCAATCTATACCTTCGACAGGGACTAATAATACCTTATTATTTAAAACTCAACCCCTTTTTATTTTCTAGGATATGCACTTCAAATGTGCCTCTATACCTTATTAATACTTTTTCTAACCCAATACTCACCTTTTACATGCACCTCTATCATCTGGGAATGTTTCTCCAAAATTAACATTATTTGGAAAACTTTCCCTTTAAATAGTTGCATGGTTCATGGAATCCAACTCCATTGTTCTTGCAAATTTATGAAACAACCAAATTATTCCTTAGAGAGCTCAATCCTTCTATCATTTTTTCCTATAGATTACCTTTCCAATGACCATACTCGTTCTTCAATCTGATTTATGAGCTCAAAGTTATGGTTTTAAATCAACAGTTTCACCCATTTTTGCACATGATTCACTGGTTCAAATAATTTTCAGAGGCCAAATTTTGTCACCCATAGAAGAAAATATGTTAGGAAACATAATTTTTTTTGTATGTGACACTAATAATATTGATTATAGTGAGTTCACAAAAACTCTCATACTTTTTATCTAATGCTCCAGTCAAAATATGCATCAATCTCGAAATGGCAACTTTGTCCTTTTCCACCTTCTCCAAAATTAGAAATTTAACCCTCCTTGAGCATATCCACACCAACTCCTTTTGAATTTTACGAGGAGTCTAAATGGGTATCTCCATTCTTAAGTTTTGAGATATATCTCAAAATTTCACCTTTATCTGGGCTCCGGGATGGTGGTTATGGTCTGCAGAAGTTTAGATTGTTTTCTCATTTTTATCCCTCTATCCTACATGTGTCTTCTCTCCCATCCTGTACAATTTTAGGTACTCATATTCCAAATATGGTTCTATGGTTGTATTATATGTCCCATGATATTTCCAAAAACTACTCCTTTTCCAAAACCAACTTTTGAGAAAGGAGTTATGCCCTCTAGAAGTAAACCGATACCTAAATGATACCTTGTACTCTTTCAACTGTGACTTTCTCATAAGAGCTTTATTTTACACTAAGAATATCTCGTTGAAAATATATTATCAATTTCTTTCATTTAATTAGTAGAGACTATGTGTGATAGTTTTAAGTAGTAGAAAATGTGTGTACCTATGGTACACAGTTCTCTCAATTTCGACTACGTGAAAATGTTGTTCAGGGCCTAAAAATGCCCCTGCAAGTTTATAACCCTGAAACTCCTAAAAATATTCATAGAAATTGACCACTTTTCAATTGTACCAATATATTAATATAACATGTTGCTCACCTTGGAAATATGGATGAAATGGCATGGCACATGTCTGATGCGTCCATGTGTCATGTCTAGGATCGACCATGTCATCATCCATCATTCTCCTCCATCAACCATCGACCAAACCTTTTACAATCATATCATGTTCTCCTTTGCATATTGTTCCCATTGGAATGCCAAATAACACACTATAGTATTTTCCCATAACCCGCATCTCAAAATCCTATCGATATTTTTCCTCGTGGAATTTTCCCATCAAGTTGTCAAATAACACGTTATAATATTTTCCTGCAACCTGCAGGCCGCAAGCCTATCAGGATTTTCCTAACAAAGTTTTCTCATCGAGTTGTCAGATAACATGTTATAATATTTTGCTGCAACCTATGGCCCTCAATCCTATTGGTATTTTCCTCATGGAACAGGGATGATTTTAGGGGCTAAATTTTGCTCGTGGGCTATTTTTCCATGGTTTTTCCAAAAAAACGATTTGCTATTGTAAAAATGATTCGCCCAAATCATATAGGATAAAATTATCTTACCTTAATAATCGCCAAAATTTTATACAAACTATATAGAATCCTTAGAAATTTGAAATAAAATTATCTTACCTTAATAATCGCCAAAATTTTATACAAACTATATAGAATTCTTAGAAATTTGAATATTTTTACAAAAATATCGTCAAACATTTATAGTTGGCATATAAAGGATTACTAAGATTCGCCAAGGTTTCTACATTTTAAAATAAATTTCCATCCTTAAAATCATCCCTGTCATGGAATTTTCCTCACTAAGTTTCAAGTTAATATGCTTGCGTTTCTTCCTGAAAGTTGCAGTGGGAAAGGATATAAAGAAAACCTTTGCGGACTTTTCCCCGTGGAGTGTCAAGACATCAAATCTATTCCCATGATTCATTTTCCACGAATCTTTTTACTGCAAGACTTTCCCTAAAATCTTGTTCCCATGAGCCTTATGTTGGATCTAGACCATCGATTTTTTATATCAGAGTGATCTCAATCATCGACCCACCAAACTGCTCCAAACTTCGCTAGGCCTCTCAAAACCCACAAACAAATCTCGATCGTTAATTCTTAAAAATCAAGTGATCTCGACCATTGATGCATTCAAATCTACTCAACGATCCCATCCTTCTACCACCATCGCAATGCCACTATGGACCCTATTAGTCCACATCAAGGGTATGGTCCATGTCATCACTGTAAGAACTTTTCCAAATCCTAATAATAATAATTAATTTTAAGAATTTTATAATTCTTCTAAAATTTATCTTCCATGAACTTAGAATTTTTAACCGATCCATAATGAATCTCGACCATTGATCACCAAGTCGAATGTGATCTAGGATGTTGAATTTACTAACTCCTCAATCACTGTTAAAACATAAAATTGACCTTCCATGCCAAATTTGACTCTGCAACTTGTAGATCAATGCCATCGTTCATCTCCTCAACCATTTTGGGTGTGATTTGACTTGAATTTGTTCATAAATTTGTAGATTTCACTCTGGTTTCAAAATTTTCCCCAAATTCGTCACAGACCCAAAATCTGTAAAAATGAATTTCTGCCAAATTTGCACTGGTCTTGGCCCATAAAAGCCCGATATTTGAACTAGAATATTTGATAATAGATTGTAACATACCTACCTTCTAAAAATGAAAATTAAAACATTCCATACATATAAAAGAATCAAGGGGCATTATACCCATAATTCAACATGCATCTAACAACATAATATAAACCCATGAATGCAACTATTCCAACAAAACAACACACACACAACATTCAATAAAACATACACACAACTGTTGGCATGTTTTACAATAAGAGTGTGCTTGTCATTGATGGCCAAAACAACAGTGAAACCAAACCTTGTGTAAGAATTTGTTGCAAGGAGTGCATAGATCCATAATTTGTCTAAGTATCAAAGTGAATATTCAAGAAGTCATGAGAGTAGAAGACAAGAAATCTCAGAAGAGATAGTGATTTCCAGAAGTGCAAACGAGGTCCAAGAGACGGACTCCCAGGAGGAGCAAAGGTCGAGACCCTTGAACACTTAGAAAAACTTGTAAGTCAGAGAGATAAGAAGCTCAGGAGGAAGAACGATAGTGGTCGTTGGATCACCGATCAAGAGGACCAACAACCATCTGATCAAATCAAGGTGTGCGAGCCTTAGTGCCTTACACACACAGGAGAGGGAGCTTTCCAAAGTTCCGAAGTCCCGAAGTGTTTTAGGTCCATCCAGTGTCGATGAGGACAGATGGCATGAGATCCACAAATATGGAAGTTTGTGGACGAGGAGGAGGTGAAATAGCCAAAGTAGATCATGACTGTCGATCACCAAGAGGTGCTTGTCAGCAGATCAATAACTCCGAGGAAATCACTTCAAGAGTTTCGGTTGAGAATTGAAAATCCTGAAGTCTGGAGAGTCGGAGGATATTTGGAACGTTAGATCCAAAGAGACATGTGGCACCAGATTGTGGACTCTGGAGAAATCTCTTTGAGAGGTTTTTAGTTGATATTTGAAACTCCCAAATACTGGAGAGCTAGAGAGCCAAAGTAAATATCTATTTTCCGATCACCCAAAGTATATCTGAGTCGTCAGATCATCCCGAGTAAATCTCAAGCGTCAGATCGTCCGAGGTGGATCTGGGTCGTCTGATCCAGAAGATACGTGGTGTAAATATGTGGATTTTGGGTAAAGGCCCGAAGTAATCCTCAACCGTCTAATTCAAGAGGACACTTGGAATAATCCCATGTACTTCAAGGGGAAGTGAAGTTTGAGATTTGAGAAATCAGAAGTCTGGATACCTGAAGGAGATCTCGACCGTTGAGTGAGAAAGGGCCCATGGGACCATTGATCTAGTTGAAAGGTCAAATCCTCGAAGCAGAGGTAGAGACATTGATTGAGAAGGACAGGTGTCTATAGATATTCGACTCCAAAAGATTGACATATGGAAGAAAGGGAAGTTTGAGACTTGAGAATTCCAAAGTCTGGAATTCCGAAACAAATCACCGTCGTTGATTTGAAAGAGGTCATATCTAATTGACAGGGTTGAAGGGGATAGATCTGAGCCGTTAGTTCAGAAGCACCGTTAATATTGTAAGATCGATGGTATGGTCAAATTACGGGGATTGAAGGTGCACGAACTTTAAAAATTTGAGGGCAGGTCGCAATCAAAACCATGGTTTTGGAGAAAGTACACATGGAGTCTCGAGGTAAATTGCGGGAAAAATGTAGATTGATCCAAACCACCTTTGGATGTGCCTACAATCACATGGTCACGTGAGATCATTACCCAAGGTCATATAAAAAAATGGAGCTAGCACTCGCTAGACCGATATCGCGAAGCAACTTTTGAATAAGCGTGTGGTCACCACCGATGGTCACATAAAGGAAGGGAATCAAAAGCCAAAGAATACAGAAACGATCGACTGTAACTACCAGAGAGGACGAAGAGTTGTGACTACCAAAGAAGCCACATAATCTCAAAATGATGACCACTAATGATGAATAGATTCAGAAGAATTGCTAGAGAAGAAGAAGAGTTGCAATGATGATCATACAGAGGACTCAGCGTGAGAAAGACATGTAGAATAAAGAAGAGTGTGTGATTTTTCGATAGCTAGGCATGTGGGTAGAAATAGATGGGGTGCATGACTTGAAGGTAATATGAGAGGCATAGTGTATAGTATGAAGAGGAAACACAAAGCATACAAGTTAGAAGATAAGCTGAATAGGGGTGGTGCGCAGGAGGAAAAAGAGCAGAGCATAGAAGCAGAAAGAGGAAGAAGCGGAACAAAGCATAGAAGATGAAGAAGGCAGAGGAGACATGGAGTTGTAACAGACCATATCAGAGACAAAGAAAGTAAGTAAAGTTTTGTAAGATTCAATTAGGGTGGTAGGGTGGTGCTAGGGAGGATTGTAGTCCTCTAAATTCTAGTTGGTGCTAGAAGATATTCTGGGAGTTGGTGCTAGAGAAACCTGGAAGTTGGTGCTAGAGAAATCTGAGAGTTAGTGCTCTCTGCAAGTTGTATCTTTCTATCATAGGTTGTAGCCTCATATTTGAGTTGGTTATAAAATACTATGATATACATGAAGGTTGGAGCTTGATTGACATATGAAGAAGTAGATGTTTTCTCCCTTTATGGGTTTCCTCATGAAAATTTGTGTCTCTGTGTATTCTGTGCGATTGATCAAATATTGTATATCTATTCATGTTAAGTTAGCAACAACACATTAAATAATAATCTAGAAAGATTCAAAAAAGAACAAGAAAAGTTTCAAGATTATATTATAACTAATTCACCCCCCCACCCCTCTTAGTTATATTTCCAACAATTGGTATCAGAGATGGTGCCTTTGATCAAAGGTAGATCCATAAGCTTGAACATGACTAGTCATGAAGGAGTTCAACTAATAGATCCCCTCTGTTTGATGGAACAAATGTTTCCTTCTGGTAAATAAGGATGAGGACATATTTAATGTCTTTGGGTGCTGATGTTTGGGATGTCATTGAAACTGGATATGTGAAGCTTGTAGTCTTGGCCTCAAAAGATGATAAACTAGAGCTTATCTTTAATGCAAAAACAATGAATTCCATCCTTATTGGTCTTGCAGAAGCCGAGTTGTCAAAGTCATGCATTGTGATTCAACAAAAGTTATGTGGGACAAGTTGATAAGTAGTTATGAAGGTAATGAAAAGGTGAAAGAGGCAAAACTACAGACTCACAGACTAAAATTTGAGCAGTTAAAGATGGATGAAGAAGAAACTATCAGTAAGTACTTCTTACGTATATAAGTACTCATCAACACTATGAAAGGTCTAGGTGAAAATATAGATGAACCTTTTCTAGTCCAGAAAATATTAAGATCTCTTCCTGATAGATTTAACTAAAAGGTCTCTGCTATAGAGGAAATAACCGATCTCAAGACGTTGACACTAGATCAAATTATTGGAACCCTAAATTCTTATGAAATGAGAATCACCAAAATTAAATCCACTATAAGAGAGGCATCCTTTAAAGCATAGAAAAACACAAACTCCGATATAGATGATATTGAAGAAAATTTTGTGAGAAGACTGACGAAAGTATCAGGAAAACACAAAGGTAAACTACCCTTCAAATGTTTCAATTGTGGTAAGATAGGTCATTTTTCATCTAAGTGTCCTCACAAAATAAAGGATTAGACATATGATGATGAAGAGAATAACAAACACAAGAAGGTATATAAAGAGAATAATTTTAAGAAGAAAAGCCTTTGTGTAAACAATGATGAGGATCCTTCAGACGATGAAAGTAGTGACTTGTCTATTGAAAGTAAAATAAATGATATCATGCTAATAGCTTTAGAAGACCTAAATACTGAAGATACAGGAAGTGGGTTTACTGATTGTGAAGCAGTAGTAGATCTTGAAGGAGAACTTGCCAGTGCCCTGGAAGATATTGATAGACTCAGAGAAAAGAAAAGAAAAGAAAAAAAATTACTACTCAGGTATGAGAAAACAGGCAATGAACCATCTGAATAAATTTCTTTGATGAAGGTTAAGTTAGAAGAAGCTAAGAAGATTGAAGACATCCTCAAACAAAAATTGAAGGAAGAAAAAACAAAAGGTGAAAAATTGGAAGCTGAAGTAGTGACCGTAAGAAAAGATCTAGAGGAATTTCAGGCCTTATATCATCAAAATATGACAAGTATTAAAGCCTCAGAAGAATTAGCCTCCATTCTGAATCAGCAAAGGAATTCAAAGTTGAAAACTGGTTTGGGTAATGAAGAGGGATCAAGTAGTAGTCAGACAAGCAACAAAGAATCCATCAAGTTTGTCAAATCTACAACCATTGAAAACAACAAACCTCTAGAAACAAAGGAAGATAACCAAACGCTTGGGAGGAGTGAAGAAAAGGGTACAAGAATAGAATCTGTACAACAAAGAAATAATACACCCTCTACTCGAGGAAATCATCAACATGGAAGAAATTGACTTGCTCAAAGAAGACAACCATTTTCTAGGTACAAAGATTTTTTTTTATGGATACTGTTTTTACTGTTCTCACTTTGGCCACAAATATGTAAATTGTTGTTTAGGATTTAGACATGAGCAACCAAGACTTCCAAGGGATAAATATATGCCACAACAAAGAATGAGATAGCCAAATAACAAACAACCACAAACTGCAAATCATGTGATGGCTGGGAAAAATACACAGATTAAGGATAACAATCATTATGATCCTTTATTCAATGAACCAGAATGTTACATATTCCATAATTATGGACATAAAGTTGCAAAATGTCGATTAAAGAACTATAAGCCAGATTTAAATCATGGAGCTGAAAATGTCAAGATTTGGAAGAAGAATGAAGATAACACGTGTGGATTAGTATTGTCAGCTCAAAGACAAAAGAACCCCTGGTATATTGATAGTGGATGCTCCAGTCATATGACACATGAAAAAAGTAAGTTCCTATCACTCAAAGAAAGTAAATCAGGAAATGTGACTTTTGGAAATGATGCTCTAGGAAATATCAAAGGTAAAGGTCTAGTATTCTTAAGTAATGGAAGAGGAAAATCTCAAGATCTATTATTTGTTGATGGTTTAAAGCACAATCTTCTTAGTGTCAGTCAGATGTGTGATAGAGGATGTGTGTGACAGAGGATGTGAAGTCACGTTCACTCCCAAGAATTGTAAAATAAAAACAGTGAACACATGAGAGCTGATTGAAAAAGGGGTTAGAACTGAAAACAATGTCTATATTCTGAAGGAAGATAAGGAGAAATGTCATTTAAGCAAATTTGATGAAAGTTGGTTATGGCACAGAAGGCTTGGACACTTGAATTTTGATCATATTGTCAAACTGAATAATGAAGGTGCTTTGAAAGATCTTCCAAGAATATCTAAGCCTCATAACTCTGTATGTGAATCCTGTCAAATGGGGAAGCTGACTCGTGCTCAATTCAAATCAAAGATTTTCACATATTCAGAGAAACCGCTTCAACTTGTTCATATGGATCTGTGTGGACCATTGCGAAAGGAAGGAATTGGAGGAGAATGTTACTTTATGCTGGTCCTTGATGACTTCTCCAGACTTACGTGGGTTGCCTTTCTGAGAGAAAAATATGATGCATTTGAGAAGTTCAAAACATTTAAGGCATTAGCTGAGAATCAGACAGGAAGGAAGTTAAAGGCGATTCACTCAGATAGAGTAGGAGAATTCTTGTCAAGAGATTTCAAAGAATTCCGTGACATACATGGAATTAAAAGAGAATATACTATTCCAGGTAATCCCCAACAAAATGGAGTTGTAAAACGCCAAAATAGATCAGTTCAACTGATCGAAAGGGATATGATGAGTGAAAGGGGAATTTCAGAAACCTTCTAGGTGGAGGTTGTTCACACGACTATTCATATTATGAACAAAGTGCATCTAAGGCCGAATAGAGATAAAACTCCATATGAGTTGTGGTTTGGTCGACCTGCATCAATCAAGCACTTCAAAGTATTTGGAAGTAAATGCTGCATAAAAAATAATGATGATCATATGGGAACATTTGATGGTAGAGATGATGAAGGTATATTCTTAGGATATGAAACGAACAATAAAGGATACAAATGCTTTAACAAAAGAATGCATAAATTAGTAGACTGTATTGGTGTTCAAATTGATGAAGAATATCCTGTAAAAGATCAATAGAGAATAAGCACTAAGTCATATGAAAAAGGTGATGAGACACCCAGACAAGAAGAGTCAGGACAACAATCAACATCAAATCCTTCCTCCAGAATTACTCAAAAGAATCATCCTGAAAGTCAAATAATTGGTGATAAAGACAAAGGTGTACAAACCAAGAGAAGGATAATAAAAGACACCGAGAAATCACATATAGCCTTCATATCCATGGTGTAACCCAAGAACTTTCATGAAGTGAGTAAAGATGTAAATTGTTTAAAATCAATGAACGAGAAACTAGATCAGATAGAAAAGAATGACACCTGGGAACTTGTTCCTAGGCCAACAAATAAAAATGTAATAGGATCCAAATGGGTCTACAAAAATAAGATGAATGAGAAAGGAAATATTGTAATAAATAAGACTAGATTGGTATGCAAAGGATATGCTCAAATAGAAGGACTGGATTTTGATGAAACATTTGCACCCGTAGCAAGATTAGAAGCTATTAGAATATTTTTTTCCTATTCTTGTCATAAAAGGTTTAAATTCTATCAAATGGATGTCAAGTCAGCTTTTCTAAATGGAGATCTAAAAGAAGAAGTCTATATGGAACAACTAGAGGGTTTCGAATTGTCAGATAACCATAAATTTGTTTGCAAGCTGAAGAAATCCTTATATGGGTTGAAACAAGCTCCTCGTGCCTGGTATTACAGACTGGATAAGTATCTTCAAGACAAAGGGTTCAAGAGAGGAACAATTGGCATCGTTATATACATCAAAACATAGGGTAATGATTTTTTCATTTTTTTGGTCTATGTAGATGATATCATCTTCAGAAGTAATAATGCTTCATTGGTACAATGGTTTTATTTTTCCATGCAGTCTGAATTTGAAATGTCTATGATATGGGAACTGTCATTTTTTATTGGTATGCAAATTACTCAGAGGTCTGAAGGAATATTTCTTTCTCAGGAAAAATATCTAAGAGAAATTTTGAAAATGTTTCAAATGGAATATTCTAAACCTGTGAGCACACCTATGGTCACTGGATGCAAGTTAACCAAGGATGATGACTCACATGATGTTGATTAGAGTTCATATAGTTCTATGATAGGAAACCTGTTGTACATCACATCATCTCGTCCAGACATAATGCATGATGTTGGAATGGTAGGAAGGTATCAGTCTGCACCTAAACATAGTCATTTGCTAGATGTCAAAAGAATATTCAGATACTTGAAAGAAACAATGAACTATGGCCTATGGTATCCTAGGAATAAAAATTTTCAATTATCAGTCTATTCAGATGTTGATTAGGCTAACTGCATGGATGAAAGGAAAAAAAGGAGTGGAGGTGCATTCTTCTTAGGAGATTCTCTTGTAGCATGGTTGAGCAAGAAGGAAGGTTCCATTTCCTTATTGACTACATAAGATGAATACATTGTATCTTCCACTTGTTGTACCCAAGTATTATGGATGATTCATACACTTGTAGACTTGGAGGTAAAGTATACTGCATCGATACCAATTCATTGTGATAATAATAGTGAAATTAGTGTGTCCAAGAATCCTGTATTTCACTCCAAGACCAAGCATATACCCATAAAGTATCACTTCTTGAGGGAATAGGTAACCAACACTGTTGTTTTTGTGCATTATATTCCATCCAAATATCAGATTGTTGATATCTTCACTAAATCGCTTGCAAAAGATCAGTTTGAGTATCTATGCCAGTAGTTGGACGTGACCTTGTTATCAAGTTAAAATAGTCTATCTGATTAGGGGGAGAGTGCTCATAGTATATCTAATCAGGGGGAGAGTGCTTATTGTCTCTCTGATCAGGGGGAGAATAGAGTCACTCTCAATTTTCTTTGACATTGATGTCAAAGGGGGAGAAAAGGTGTTGTCTGGATGCTACAGTTGGAGTTCTAAGCAGCATAGTGCAACCTTTCAGGGTTTCCATCAATGCCAAAGGGGGATATTGTTTCCATGTTTTACAAGAAGAGTGTGCTTGTCATTGATGGCTTGAAAAACAATGAAACCAAACCTTGCGTAAGAATTTGTTGCAAGGAGTGCACAAATACACAATTCAACTAAGTATCGAAGTGACTCTTTAAGAAGTCATGAGAGTAGAAGACGAGAAAGCTCATAAGAGATAGAAGTTTCCAGAAGTGAAGACGAGGTCCAAGAGATGGAATCGCAGGAGGAGAAAAGGTAGAGAACCTTGAACACTTATAAAACCTTATAAGTTAGAGATATTAGAAGCTCAGGAGGAAGAACAAAAATGGTCGTTGGATCACCGATCGAGAGGACCAACAATCGTCTGATCAAATCAAGGTGCAAAATCCTTAGTGCCTTGCAAACGCAGGAGAGGGAGCTTGCCAAAGTTTCGAAGTCCCAAAGTATTTTAGGGTCATCCATCATCGAGGAGGGAAGGTGGTGTGAGATCCACAACTCTGGAAGTTTGTTGACGAGGAGGAGGTGAAATAACTGAAGTAGATCCTGATTGTCGATCACCAAGAGGTATGTGTCAGAAGATCAATAAAACTGGGGAAATCACTTCGAGATTTTTGGTTGAGAATTGAAACTCCCAAAGTTCGAAGATACAGAGGAGATCTGGATCGTCATATCTAGAGAGACACATGACACCAAATTGTGGACTCCAGAGAAATCTGTTTGAGAGGTTTTCAGTTGAGATTTGAAACTCCCAAAGCCTGGAGAGCTGGAGAGCCGAAGTAATTCTCGATCGTTCGATTATCCAAAGTAGATCTCAGTCGTTAGATCGTCTGGAGTAAATATCAAGGTTTGAATAGTCTGAGGTGGATCTGGGCCGTCTGATCTATAAGAGATGTGGCATAAATATATGGATTTCGGGTAAAGGCCCGAAGTAAGCCTCAACCGTCTGATTCAAGAGGACACATGACACAATCCCGTGTACTTCGAGGGGAAGTGAATTTTGAGATTTTAGATCTTATAATTCCGGAGACCTGAAGGAGATATCGACCATTGAGCGAGGAAGGGCCTGCAGGATCGTTGATCTAGTTGAAAGGTCAAATCCTTGAAGCAGAGGAAAATCCATTGATTGAGAAGGACATGTGTTCGTAGATTGTCGACTCCAGAAGATTGACATACAAAATAAATGAAAGTTTGAGACTTAAGAATTATGAAGTCTGGAATTCTGAAACAAATCACCGACGTTGATTTGAAAGAGGTCAGATTTGATCCGCAGGGTTGAAGGGGATAGATTTGAGTCGTCAGTTCAGAAGCATCTTCAAGATCGTGAGATCGATGGTCTAGTTGCATTGTGGTGATTGAAGGTGTGCGAACTTTAAAAAGTTGAGGGTGGGCCGCAATCGAAACCACGGTTTTGGAGAAAGGACATGTGGAGACTCGAGGTAAATTGCGGGGTGAAACGTAGTTTGATCCAAACCACCTTTAGACGCACTCGCAATCGTGTGTTCATGTGATATCATCTCCCAAGGTCATATCAAAAAATGAAGCTAACGCTCGCTAAATGGATATCACAAAGGGACTTTTGAATAAGTGTGTGGTCATTGCCGGTGTTCATGTAATGGAAGGGGATTAGAAGCCAAAGAATCCAAAAATGATTGACTGTAATTGCCAGAGAAGACGAAGAGTTGCGACTACCAGAGAAGCCACAAAATCTTAGAATAAAAACCACTAATGATGAACAAATTCAGAATAACCACCAGACAAGACAAAGAGTTGCAATGATGATCATGCAGAGGACTCAACGTGAGAAAGACATGCAGAACAAAGAAGAGTGTGTGATTTTTCGATAGCTAGGCATGTGAGTAGAAATAGACAGGGTGCATGACCTAAAGGTAAGACGATAGACACAACATATAGTATGCAGAGGCAACATAGAGCATAAAAGGCAGAAGAGAATCTGAACAGGGTGGTGTGCAGGAGGAAAAAGAGAAGAGCATAGAAGCAGAAAGAGGTAAAAGAGAAACAGATCATAGAAGATGAATAAGGTAGAGGAGATGTGGAGTAGTAACATACCATATCAGAGACAAAGAAAGTAAGTAAAGTTTTGTAATATTCAATCAGGGTGGTAGGGTGGTGCTAGGGAGGATTGTAGTCCTCTAAATTCTAGTTGGTGCTAGAGAAACCTGGGAGTTGGTGCTTTCATCTAGTTGGTTCTAGAGAAACCTGGAGGTTGGTGCTTCCATCTAGTTGGTGCTAGAAAAATCTAAGAGTTGGTGCTCTCTACAAGTTGTAGCTTGCTATTAGAGGTTGTAGCCTCATATTTGAGTTGGTGCTCAAAGACTATGATGTACATGATGGTTGGAGCTTGATTGCAATCCAAAGAAGAAGATGTTTTATCCATATCTAGAACTGATCCATGCAGATATCGGTGGCCACCCACCTTCTCCAACTAGCCCAAAATATGTTTTTGGCAATTTTGGTAATTTACTATTTTTGGTAGTTTTTAACTTCCGGGGCCATTTTGAGGCCCTAAACGATGTTTTTTGAGAAAATGGGGAGTAACGTGGATTATATATTATGTTTCTCATCCAAAAGTTGTAGTCCTCGGATATATATTTCCAACGAGCTATCATACGCCTAAAACAAAGATCGTATGCAAAAGTTACGACCCTGGGAAGTTGATGCACCAACTTACCCAAACGAGGCCCACATGACTTTTGGCGGTTCATCTCCCAGGGTTAGGTTTTTGGATGTCTAGGGTTTTTGGAATTATTGCTTATTGTAAAAAGTCCTTCATAGCCTCATTGTAATCATCTTCTCACGGATGCGAGTAGCCATCACAACTCTTCTCAGAGATCAACTACCACCATTCTAGCGAGTCTTTCACTCTGTACTTTTACAGTCTCTGTACATTTATTTCATTAATAGAAATCGTGTATTACTATATATATGTGGCTCTTGTTATATTTTTTATATATATCTGTTATACTATTGTCTCTCTTGCAATATCTTTGAATATTTCTGTGTTATATCTCCGCTCTCATTTTGTGCCGAAAATAATCCAGATCAGTGGTATCAGAGCAGGTTGCTCTTGATCGTTTTTAGTGCATGTCCCCGACGACATCTGAGTATAGCAAGTTGGGTCTCAAGTGTGTCTCTCTTGAGGAAAATCACTCTCGCACACCCAAGAAACCCTCAATGGCGGAAGAAAAGAAAAATGATGGAGCAGACGATCCTATCAGTCTGTTGCTTGAGCAAGCTCTCACGGGACAGAGGGACGAAATGATGGAGAATTTTTCCCACATTCTTCAACGCCTACCGATAGCAACATGCACATCTTCATCAAGCGACCACTTTGGAGTCACCTTGGATTTCAAGGTACAGGTTAATTTTGATATTCCCGTATTTGAAGGTCAAATAGATGCAAATGTCCTAGATAAATGGTTAAATCTGCTAGAAGGTTATTTCTCTGTTCATAATTTTTTCAACAAGGAAAAGATCACCTTCGCACTCCTTAAGGCTCTCTCCCATGTCAAACATTAGTGGGAAACTTACTGGGAGCAGAGTTCCACAAAGGAGTCTAGAATATATGGGGCTGAACCCAATTGGGATTTTTTTGTGGATGCGGTAAAGGAACACTATTACCCTGTTGGCAATTATGAGGACCAGTACATGAGATGGACCACACTGCGGCAAGAGAGGGGCCAATCAGTTCCGGAGTTCACCAATAGTTTCCATACCTTGCGCACCAAGATGGGTATCAAAGACTCTGAACGACATTTGGTTCTGAAATACTGCAGGGCTCTACACAGATATATCCAAACTGAAATGGATTTTCTAGACATCTCATCACTCGGTGCTGCTTATCGATATGCTGTTAAAATCGAGCAGAAATATAAGCACCAGAACAAATGAGATTTTGGCTCTACAAATCTACAACAACCAAAGTATGACAAAGACAACCCTAACAAACAGTCTCCTGAAAACTAGTCCAAGCCACAGGAAAAGAAGGGTCATGGGAAGACAAAGAAGGACATTGGAAAATGGTGCGATTTCCACAAAAGCCCCTGGCACAACATCGATGAATGTCTCTCAAAATAGTCATTGGTGGCCGAGATCAAAGACAAGGAGCCGAACCCTGATTTAGAATATGATTCTGAAAATATTGGTAAAAGACAGATCATCGACGCAGACCCCACTGCTATTGTCGCGACCGCGACAATTCAACCAGAAGAACCAACAGATCCAGAAGAGGGGGAGCACCTTTTTCATTCACAGATGTGGGTGAAGGGGACCCCACTACATTTTATTGTTGATAGCGAAAGCCAGAAGAAACTCATCTCAACAGAGGTTGTCAAACAGTTGGGATTGTCGACAACACCACACCCGCAACCATACAACATCAGGTGGCTTCGCCAAGGACGAGATCTTCGTGTCAGCCAGCAGTTTTGATTTTCATATGGCATCCAACCCTTCAAGGATGAGGTATTATGTGATTTTGCCCCACTGGATGTCTGTGATGTTCTCTTGGGCCAGCCATATATGTGGAAACACCATGCTATCTATGAGTCTCAACCCCGTAGTGTCATTATTACTCTGGGGGGTCATCTCTACAGGATACCAGAGGTAGTTCCAACTACTGCCCCACCGAAACAGTGCCACAAGGTAGTATCTCATACTACAAAATTCATCTTCTCCACAATCTATTCAAAAGGGGAACAAAAGGATACTGCAACCACTACAGCCTCGTCCCAAGCACCTTCTATCCACCAGAAGCAGGTCGACAAGGTTGTAGCAAAGCGTAAAAATTCCTTCTGCACACAGTCATCTCATGTAGCCATATTGGTTAAAAAGGTCCAACCCTTCCAGCCACAGGTTCGTGACGACCTTCAACAAACCAAGCAGCGTGATGGTTCCAACAAGGCAAGTAGATCACCAAGATTCAGATTCAACAATCGCTTTCCCCTCTTCCTCGACAACTCAATGAAATGGAGACCATTGCTTCCTAAGGATGGAGGATTGATCTAGGTGGATATCAGTGGCCACCCACCTTCTCCAACTAGCCCAAAACATGTTTTTGGCAATTTTGGTAATTTACTATTTTTAGCAGTTTTTAACTTTCGGGGCCATTTTGAGGCCCTAAACGATGTTTTTTGAGAAAATGGGGAGAAACATGGATTATATATTATGTTTCTCATCCAAAATATGTATTCCTTGGATAGATCTTTCCAGCGAGCTATCATACACCTAAAACGAAGATCGTATGCAAAAGTTATGACCCCGGGAAGTTGATGCACCAACTTACCCAAACGGGGCCCACATGACTTTTGGCGCTTCATCTCCCAGGGTTAGGTTTTTGGATGTCTAGGGTTTTTGGCATTCCTGCTTATTGTAAAAAGGCCTTCAGAGCCTCATTGTAATCATCTTCTCACGGATGCGAGTAGCCATCACATCTCTTCTCAGAGATAAGCTACCACCATTCTAGCGAGTCTTTCACTCTGTAATTTTACAGTCTCTGTACATTTATTTCATTAATAGAAATCGTGTATTATTGTATATATGTGGCTCTTTTTATATTTATGCTATATCTCTGTTATATTTTTTTCTCTCTTGCAATATCTTTGAATATTTCTGTGTTATATCTCCTCTCTCATTTTGTGCCGAAAATAATCCGGATCAAGAACAAAGGCCTTAAAACATCAAAGGCAGGGCAGAGGTCCATATTATGGGAGAAGTGGCATGAGGAGAAGAAGACACATGGATGAGAATATCCATGTTGACAATGTCACCACCTTCCATGAGGAGTTTAAGAGAGATAGGTGGCTGAAACGAATCCCAACATGGATAGGAATATCCACTTCAATAAAGAATATTTTGGGGAATCTTTTCATATTTTTTCAGGTGTTCACAAAGGTTGATTTTTATATTTTGCCCGATATCTCCATCAATCCTTTGGCTCACTTCCTTATTGTTTGACGTGGTCAATTTCCTTATGAATCCATTAGGGATATTTCTTACTTACTTAGTGTTCACTTATCTTGATTTCAAAGCTCAAACAAAGGCCTTAAAACTTCAAAGGAAAGGTGAAGGTTCATACTATGGTGGGATAAGTGGCTTGAGGAGAAGAAGACACATGGAAATGAAGTTTGAGAGAGATAGTTGGGCCTATAAGATAGGAATATCCATGTCATAAAAGAATATTCAAGGAAATATTTGCACATTGTTCAAGGTGTTCATAGGGGTTGATTCTCATATCATACCAAATACCTCCATTAGTCCCTTGGATCACTTCCTTAGTTTTTAATGCATCTGATTTCTATATCAATATCGAGGAATTCATCATGATTCTTTCTCACTTACTTAGTGTTGTCGTGGCCTAATTTTAAAATCCTGAACAAAATCCTTAAAACTACAAAGGAAAGGAAAATGTTCATACTACAATGGGATATGTGGCATGAGGAGAAGAAGACACATTGATATAAATCTCCATGTGGACAATATAATCACTTTCCATGTGAATTTTGAGATATATAGTTGGCCTTTTAGGAAGGTGAGACATAAAGATAATCACCATGTGGATAGTAATATTCATGTTAATAGAGAATCTTTACACATTGTTTGAGGAGTTCACGATGGTTGATTTTTAGATCGAGCATGATGCCCCCATCAGGCCCCTTACTTTATAAGTATTAATTGTGGTTGATTTATATATCTATATTGAATCCATCAAGACCCCTGTGCATCATTCAAACCTTTATCATGGTCAATTCCCAAATTCATCTTGATGTCTCCATTGAGCCCCGTGTACATTGTTTGAAATATTCCTACCTAATTTCAAATTTCAAACACTTTAAAAAGAATTTAGTTACATAGGAAAAACAACTTCCATACTCAAGATATACATGAAACCCTATGAGAAAAATACACATGGACAAGGACCTCCATGTATGCAAATTAACCTTTGCTAGGGTGAGTTCACATGCATGCTCCTAATTTCACAAGACAAAGAGAGACTAGGGGACCCTAATTTTGAGTTAACTAAGTAAAATCAAAATTACTAGGGTCATGGCACTTTCAAAACAAAATATTGGGTGAACTTTTCCCAACATTGTATAAATACAAATATTTAATTCTTTCATAGAGGAGGTTTTGAGAGCTTAATGTTTTTGCAGTTGAAGAGGGTGAAATAGAGACTGAAGTAATCATAAATCAAATATATTCATGGAGAATCACACATTTATAATAGAATATGGCTTTCTCTTCCTTCCACTTCACATCTCCTTCATTCTCATTCCATTTGTAAGCATTTTCTAAGTAGCAAGCTCTATTGTTATAGCGAGATTTTCCTCACCATTGCTATCTTGCACAGAGGGCCTTTTTCCATTTCCCTATGCAGACTTGTCATCCCTTTTTGATGAATCCAGAGCCAAAAGTATACATTTTTCCACATATACGCTCCCTATCATCTATGCAAGATGCGTATACGTTGGCTGCTCCACTATAGCCCGCGTACATAGGGATTTGTGCTAGAAAATACAAAATGAGGTCGGGTTTCCATGTCACGACGGAATATCTCTGATCCTTGGCCTTCCACATTGGATTGAAAGGTCACAAGTCTTAGTTAAGCTCTTTTTTGACTCGTTATCAAAAATAGAAAAGATCGCCGAGTGAACTTGTCTTTTTCACACTCGTAAATTGGATTTGAAAAGAGGTCTATTTGGCACAAGTTTACCCCTTTTTAACACCAAATAAACTAAAAGACATAAAAAAGGAAATTTTTTGGCATTAATTTGAGATTGCATCTCATGCTCTCTCTTGTAGTATTGAGCCTTTATCCGGTTCTTGCTTTGCGTTATAAATCATTGCCTAAGCAGTTTTTGTATCCTCAACCAAGCAGAGCCTTGTTTATATCCTTTGCAATTTGACACCCTATACCCTGGAGTGAACATCACCCTGAGTGTCCATCTCCTGCATGCACTCCACTACATTGAGCATAGGTACGTTCCACTACTAGAACTAGTTTTGCTTACTTGCGACACTCGTTCCCTCCAATGTATCATAGCATTCATTTGTTATGAAAAACAAAAAACGATGGGCGAGAAGGGAGTACTATATTGTAATTGGCAGTAGTCATGTCACCTTTGAACATAGAACAAAGTTATCAAGTCCTTGCATCATCATAATTTTGGGTTTAACATGGCCTTAGGAAGCTGATCTTGTTACAGGGTTTTCTCTATCGATTGGTTACTCTTCTAGTCTTTATAGAGAACATTACTGATGCCTCCTGCATCTAATAGTCACATCATTGAGTCCATGCTACCGGAGTCCACCATGTCTCATGCTCTTGTTCAAAGGAAGTCTATCAACGTGTGTCGGCCACTCGTCAACAATCTTGATTTTGCATGTCGTCCATACCCTCAGTTTCTCTCAGAATCACATCATACTATGGTATTATTATGCACCTTGACCCTACTTTCATCATTGGTAGGTCCTTGAACCCAAAAATCGACACTTCATCATTGGTCGTTGACTGGGTGGTTTCCCTTGTGTTCGACGACAAGACATCTATTCACACTTTGGGATTCATGCAGTGTCTTGGTTTCCATTATCCTTATTGGTGGTTTCCTTGCCTTTGTCAACAATTTTCATCATTGGTTTCTATTCAGAGGGTCTTTTTCATGTACCACTTGCAATTGGTACACGCGAAAGACACACAGGGTTGTTGGTTCATGAACATGTTCTTCGTCCGATCTCCACCAAATCATGAAGCTCCTGCTTTGTTCCTTGTGCTGACTGGTGAGACATTCCTTAATGATCTCCTTTTAGCGGGTCTCTGTCCATCGACTTTAGCTCATTTATTCTGGATATGAGACCTAGATTTTCGTGAGTGCCTTGAGGCTTGCAGTCATTAGTGGCAGGCTCTCTCACCATTGACAGATGGGAATACATCAATGTCTCCTGATCAATGGATTTCTCAAGTTTTCGACACCAACTCCTTTATTCTCACTTGTAGAAATGTACTCGGTGCCTTGATACCTACTTTCATTATTGGTAGGCTATCTCACGTTTGTTAATGGTATACCTCAATGACTAGTAATCAAATGATGTCTAATCATGTTCGACCTCAACTCCGTTTTTCACATGATGTAGACTTGCACCTTGGCGGATTGTGTAGAAGACTTGAAGACATCACTATGTGGCCATGGCTTTCCTGAGATGTTGCTTCTCTTTCATTTGACCATCACCTATTTGACTTTAGTGATCATGGGAGATCAGATTGTACGTCATGGTATACATATATCTTCAGATTGATTTTGAGACTGGTTTCACTGGGCCTTGTTCGTGACTATGACAACTTTTGGCATAGAACTAAATTTGTATTTGCCTATTCATGTCCATGAACACTTGTTTGGTATATTTTCCACATGGATCTGCATTGTATTCTTGGAAGCCATGTATGCAAAGTTAGTACATAATCTAATAAGAAATTGAGTTCGTCCAGCTGGTTCTCTACCACTCCACTCCTGGGTTATTTATAATGTATTTTGACCATCGCAGATACTCCTCTGACCTCACATATTAGGGGGCATCTGTTATAGTGAGATTTGCCTCACCATTTCTATATTGCACAGAGGGCCTTTTTCCATTTCCCTATGCATACTTGTCATCCCTTTTTGATGAATCCATATCCAAAAGTATACATGTTTCTACATATACACTCCCTATTAGCTATGCAAGATGCATATATGCTGGCTGCTCCACTACAGCCCGTGTACATCGAGATTTGTGCCATAAAATAAAAAATGAGGTCGGGTTTAC
The DNA here is from genome assembly GCA_009831015.1 of Picea engelmannii. Taxonomy (NCBI): domain Eukaryota; kingdom Viridiplantae; phylum Streptophyta; class Pinopsida; order Pinales; family Pinaceae; genus Picea; species Picea engelmannii. Next base: position 125,725 of record ML784728.1, read on the forward strand.
ATGTGACGATGGAAGATATTTGATCCTTGTCCTTCCACATACTGTAAACGTTCTGACTCAGCCCTTCAGATGCATTCTGAAGGCTATAAAAGCACAATTTCGAGCTATGGAAAAGAAGGAGAAAGAATTCAACTTTGAGAGCAAAGTTACTATGGAGAAATTACTTCATATTGAGTATACATCCCTTTATCCCTCAAGTCTGAACATAGTGTTCAACCCCCAAGATCTTTCCTTATTGTTGAGAGAACCTCATTGACTCTCTTCTATGAGCTTGCCTTTGGTGGAGGATTGAAGTGGTGGAGGCCCAGTTGGAAGGAACATGGTTTCTTGGTTTCTTGGTTTCGAACCATGCCTACATGGAAGTTTGTAATGTTGTCACTTCCGCTTATCAATTATTAATAGAAATACTCCTTTCCCATCCTATTGGTATCTTGCAAATACATGATTATTATCCATGGGCATGTTTGCAATGTTTATTAATGGATTATGCTATTTAATGTGCTAACCCCTTGATACCATCATTATATACTTGCTCTGCTCGTTTGTTAAGAACTTATTGCAGGTATAAATCTTTAGCGAAGTGCTCAACGATGGAACATCATCAAACGTTGGATTGAGGTAGGCCTCTTTCTTGTATTGCACATTAGTTTATATAGTATATGTTGGAATTGAGTTGATTTCTGCAGTCATACATGTCTGTTGTGGTTTACCCTTGTCCATAGAGAGTTTTTCCCTCGTAACATCTATAGAGGGAAAAAAAAATCCCAAGACAATGTTCTTTTTCATCCCAACCCCTAATGCATTTTTTTATTAATATATATATTTTTAGATCTGAGACTTCTATAGTCCCCAAAATTGAAACTTTTTTTTGTTGAACAAACTGTTGGATTCATTGTGAAATAGGGACTAAGGTTGTGGTCACTGGTTAATAATTAATTCAAGCAAGTTATGGTGTTTTTCTCTTCTTAATTTCTATCTTATACATTTATGAGTAAGATAACAGATCTCTATTGTGACTTTCCCGTTATTTTTTCTATCTAATAAATATGTTCTAGGAAAATATTTATGCCTCATCCTATGGCCTTATTTTTTTTCTCTGAGTTATTTTCCTAACTTAACTAGATTTGGGTTCCCAATTTTTAGAGAATCATTCCTATGTTTGAAATCCTATCAAAACCCCTCTATTGTTCCCCACCCTTTGAATTTCCTCCAAAATAAAAACCAATTCCTTATTCATGTTCGAAATCCATAGAAAATATTAACTTTGTACCATTTACTCTATTATAAATCTAGTCTAAGATTAATCTATTAAATATGTTATCCTAGAGTGATAGACAAAGACTCTTTCCTTTAGAAATATTGAAGGTACCCTTCCTCTGTCTTGAGAAATGGCTCAAATTCCTAGAGTGGCATAGGGAAGTGCATCTTTCACACAATTCCCTAGAATTGGGACCCTCTATTAGAGACAAGACACAACACGGGGACAACAATTTGTTTAAAATTTTTGTAGCCATATGCCTACCACCACATGTTATCAAGAAAAATTTATATGTTTGGTATTACAAATGATTAAGCCAAGGTTCAAATGAGTGTTGCATATCACCATGGTGTATTGCAACATAGTGCATTGCAACATATGTAACATATTTTAACATATGCATATCATAGTGTAGACCCTCCTTTGGATCACTAGTATGTTAATTTAAGGTGGCACTTAGTATGTGATTTTGGGTATTGAACTTGTGGTGCATGTAATATTGTGATCTATGGATTATATTGAAGCCATGTTGATGATGCACTTTATCTAAGCATGGTATTTTCTATGATGTCAATACTTACCTTCGGATTTATTTCGTCCACACCAGCTTGTCCATCCATCACCATGTAATATCCTTCTTGTATGTGTTTTTACACATGTATTCAACAACCTATAGCCACTTTTACCCACACACTTTCTTAACCATCCGATTTGATCTAACAAGGGTAGATTCTGATTTTGGGTTTCGATGGTTTTGACTCTATCCCTTGTGCTTACACTCCATTATTTCACCATTTTGAGCTCTAGTTCATTTGGTTGTTGTATTGATTCATTCATTTAATTGGTGGTAACCATTTACTCTCTGTATAAATACGTCTTGGATATTTCTATGAACATCATTGGTAGCATGGGTTTGTTGGTGAAGAAATTGTTTATGGTTTGAATGAGAAAGAGGTTTCTTGTAGAATTCACCTACATAATTCGAGATGAGACTCTAGAGTTTTGGATCACATGGCCCTAGAATAGGACAAGGAAATAGACCTCATGACACTTGGAGGGGTGAGAGAAACAAGATATTATTCACTTTGACATGAATTTGATGAGTTTGCACATATTGCACAAACTGGACATTTATTTCTAGAGTACTAGAACACTTATCCTCCCTACTACCATTTCCCTCTAATTTGCATCCACATATGCAATTGTTGAGTTTTAATCTATCCACCAATCTAACAATGATTGTTGGGATCCTAATCCAAATCCCCCCTTTGTTGGTATTGTAGGACATGAGGCTCTTTAACCTGAGTAGGATGACCCTAATGATTCTATTGTTTTCTCTTCAAGTGGTCATTCTTTTTCTTATCCTCATATTAATCTAAAAACCTGAACCAAAAAACCATCCCTCTCTAAAAAAGGAAGACAACTAGTAAACACTCAAGTTTTCAACATGCCTCCTCAAGGTTCCCTAAGACATATTGTATACCATAATGCCACACATACTTTGTATATTCTATCATTTTCACATGCTATTGTTAGTCTAACTTTTCCAAACTAGATTGCCTTGACTAATCCTATGTTGTTTCATGTCATGAGGATGATCATATTTTTAAAATACATGTGTCGTGAGGTCTCACCTCCAATTTATCCTTCCTACCATACATCCTCCTCCCATTATGATATTTCTACATCTCATCCACCACACTAATATATTTCACTTGTTTTGGGATGGACTTTACACTGTTTTGAAAAAACAATGGTTATTTTTGGACAATGGATAATATATTTTGGATATAGAAAAATAAAATTAACAAAGAAGAGCACATGTATCTTTATTAGTTGTGATGTCATGTGACAACATCTATTATATTTTTATGAATTATGGTTTCTTATAAGCACGTCATTTATATTCTTTTTTTTTTTCCACGAGAAAAAATTACTCTTTATATTCAGAAGGATATAAATGTATACAATACGGAGAACGAAGAAATCAACTGCGGATCAATACAATTCCACATCTAGATGGGTCTTTTTTGTCGATGGTCCCACAACTACAACAAGTATAGCCAATTGTCTGATATATACTAAAAGGATAACTTTCAAAGATTAAGCTTATATGTATTGCCTTTATGCCCGTCCACCCAAAATGTAAAGAAAATTTGATTCGGGGTAAGATGAAGAGCTTGTTTCGAGAGAGAATCTGCCTCAATATTTGCTTCCCGGAAGATATGCTGGAAGGTGATATTTCTGAAGAGAAGTGTTGCGTCTTTGGTTCGTTTCTTCCAGCAATTGAGGGCTGCCACTTGGAAATCTGCCACGCCTTTCAGCCAGTCGATAATGAGATTAGAGTCACCGAGGAGCAATAAATTATCCGTGTGCCTATGAGCCAGAATAAGTGAGGTCCAAGCTCCAATGAGCTCCGCCTTGGTGTTGGAACCCGGTCTGTAGTTTATCATCCAGCTAATACTCGAGTGGGCATTTAAAATCAATTTCCCCCCTGCGCCACAGAGTTCGCCTCTCTGTTGGGAGGCCCCATCGAACCAGGCCACCGCTCTGTCTAGTGGGATACAGCGGGGCTGCCGAACTGGTTTTACTTGTAAAGTTCTAGCAGAAAAGTTAATTTCAGATAAAATGAGAGATGTAATGTGCTGAGAAGAGGGCGTCTTATCGGTGAAGATGGAGGCATTTCTAGAAAGCCAGATTTGCCAACAGATGTGCAGAGG
>ML784728.1:150624-190906 GCA_009831015.1 Picea engelmannii
AAAATTACATTAGAAAACACTAAAATACAATTAAAAAAATCATATAGAAACACTAAAAAACACAAAATCAAAGTAAATAAAAAAAGTAAACACCTAAAAAAAATTAAATTAAAATTACAAAAATTATATAAAAAAAATAAATGAAAATTTTAATTTTTAAAAATAAAATAAATTAAAATTTTTTAAATTTTAATTAAACTAAATTTGAAACTTAAAATTAAATTTTAAGTAATAAAACAAAATATTAAATTTTGATTAAATTTTTGGACGTGGGTGTTAGGGGGTGATGCTCGACGTCACCCCAACCTCTTTAGGCCAAGACCTGCCCCCGACGGGATCAGGGCTTGGCCTACAGGGGCTGGGGTTATATCGGCATCGACGCAACCTTTGCAAGTAAATCCCTAGTCTCATGGGAACCAATTCTTGGCCTGCAGAGGCTAGGGAAATGTCGAGCATCACCCCCTAACAACCACATCCAAAAATTTATATTTTATTTTATTTTTTAAAATTTAATTTTAAGTTTTAAAATTTAGTTTAACTAAAATTAAAAAAAAAAAAATTATTTTATTTTTAAAATTTAAAATTTCTTTTTTTAATTGTTTTAATTTTAATTTAATTGTTTTAATTTTTTTAAATTTAATTTCAAGTTTTAAAATTTAGTTTAATTAAAATTAAAAAAAATATATTTTATTTTATTTTTAAAATTAATTTTTTTTTTTAATTATTTTAATTTTAATTTAATTCTTTTCAGGGTGTTTATTTATTTCTTTAATTTTAGGTTTTTATTTTTTTTTTTAAAGTTTCTATATGATATATATTTTTAAAATTTTATTTTTGTTTTTTTAAATGTATTTTTTTATTTTAATTTTTTTAAGATTGTTTTAATTTTTTTTTAATTTGTTTTTCCATTTTTTTCCTTTAAAATTTGTATATTATTCCTATTTTTCTTTAAATTTTGAGTTTTAAGTATCATTTTTAATTCCTAGAAAATTACCTTTTCTAGATCATTTTAAAAAAATTTATTAAAAAAACATAATTTGCATTGTTTTTCAACACAATTTTTTTTTTTTTTCTTTATTTTCAAAATATTTGTTTTTCCTTAAATTATAGAATTTGTTTAGGGGTATTTGTTTTCTTATTTAGTTATTTTCTAATGGAAATTATTAAAAAAAATTAATTGATAAATAAATTATCAAGTTGTAACACTTTTATATTTAGGAGTCAATTTTCAATGTTTTATTTGCGGTGGTTTCAATGGTCAAGGCCATAGTTTCAATTAGGTCATAGTTTTAACTCGAAAAAAAAAATTGGTTCTAATGGTCAAGGCCACATTGTCAATTAGATCATAGTTTTAACAATAAAAAAAAAAACGGTGCCAGTGGTCAAGGCTAGAGTTTCAATTAGGTCATAGTTTTAACTAAAAAAAAAGTAGTGTCAATGGTCAAGGCCACAGTGTCAATTAGGTCATAGTTTTAACTATAAAAAAAAGTGATGCTACTAGTATCATCACTTTTCAATTCAAGGGTCAATTTCAGGGTTCTATTTGTAATTTCAAGGGAATGGTTTCAAACAAGTCTCAATTTTAACCACCTCCAAAAAAAGGGTGCTACTGGTAGCACCACTTTTTGAAACGGGGGTAAAAATGTGTCCTTTAAAAAAATGAGAACTCTAGACAGTTCTCATTAAGTTGGTAACTATTTTGATGAGGGGATGCAAGGAATTCAACATATCTTTACTAACCATCTACTCATGTGCGCAATTTCCATTACTTAACATTCAATATATTATATTCACAACACTATGCCACTTAACATTCATTCATTTTAATTGTTACTTCGGTGCGCGACATTATTACATCATATACATTCAACATACGTAATCATATCTCATTATTGCACCATGACATTAAACATCACAAAATGAAAAGATAACACATCATGACACATAGTTTTAATGTGGTTCACCCAACTTGGGATATGTCCACAATGATTGGCTTCTTATATTATTCATTGATAATCTTCTACAGCGGTGCACTGCGTTACAAAATATGAAACAATACAATTTACCCAAACCTTCCTAGTCATTCTGATACAGTGTGAGCTTCACTCCTCAGTCATACCTCAAAACTTCTTTCAACGCTCGACTCAACTTACCCAAAAAGAACTAAGAAGTTCTCACATGTCGAACCCTGGGAACCTTCAAACTCACTAACATTTTCCGAACCTCTCTACAAAAAAAACATTTACATATTTATACATAAAAAATATGGCTAATCCCATTACAAAGTGGACAAAATGTCCTAACAACCCAACAACTTATAACCGTTTTCTGCCTTTTGCGCACTGCTCTGTCGTGCTTCCTTCGATCGCGTGCTTTGACTCAAAGTTTGCTCTCTTCATGTGCTTTGGTCCATATTCAACTTCCTTTTATTCTTTGACTTATTTTAGAAAAAATCTAAAAACTTAGCAAAACTTATCCAAAATTCATATCCAATATGCCCCCAACACTCACCTATGGCTCGTCCTGAGCCACTCAGGCATTTTTCCAATTGGTCATGAATTTCACGAAGGTCTCCTTCAATGTCATCTATTTTTCCTTGACCTCTACTTCCTTCTGCAAAATTTTATCGACTTTTTCGACAGTGATCCAATCTTACATCTGCGTGACAATTTCATCAACTGCTTGTTTGATTATCCCCTGAGTTTTTTCTAATCTTGTTGTCACGCAATATGCTCCAGATTGTAGTACTTCTATTTATTTTGCATGATCTTTCTGCTCCGCCCTCAATTGAATAATCTATGAATACAAATTTTTGTTCTCATTCATCTTTGTTATGGCCTCTACTAGCGGTAATGTTCCCATCACCTCTTTGAACTTCTGCGCCTTTTCCTGTACAACTTGGATATTCTTACTTATCTCTTTTTTCTCCTTGTCCTCACTTAGTTGCTTCCATACACCCATAGTTTCTGTATACATTTGAGCACACTCTAATTCCATAGTCTTGATGTTTTCCACCACCGTTGTCATAGTTTTCTCCCTTTTCTCCCACTCTTCGGGTGGAGTGCTCGGTGTCACCCACGCTACTAGATCAACAATTCATGCATGGAAGACTTGAATTTCTTCACTTATCTTCGTGACTTGTTCCTTGACCAGTGCCTCCTTCTATGTATGTTCCTATGGGAGATCCTAATAAACCTTCTTGAAGTCTTGTTGCATCTTCTCAACCTTCTATGCAACCTCATCCTGCTCCTGCTTGACCTTGGTGAACTCCATCTCCAATGAAACATTTTATGTCATAACCTTCACCAACTTGCTCAAGGTCTTCTGTGCATGCACGTTCATCTGAGAATCATCTCTTGCGTTGCAATCATTTGTAATTCCTGCAATACATCCATTGGAAATTGTGATAGCACTAAGTAAATGTGACCTAGTGCCCTGGCCTGTTCTTGCATCTCTATCGTGGGGAACTCTACTGCCCCTGTCGCTAGCTTAATAAATATTCGTTATCCTACAACTTCTAAGGACTGGGATATTGTTGGACCTACCTCCCCATTCTTGGTAGTGCTTGTTGTCAGTTCCTCTTTTATCTATCGCCCTGATGTAATGTTTGTTGCTTCTAGTAGTTGTCACAAATCATACATCTTTTCTTTTGCATGCATTTGTTCATCTCTTCATGTTGTTTTGTTGTTCATTGAAATGAGTCATCTATGAATTCCTTCACTTGATTTCTTATCTTCTCCAAATATTCCTCTATTAAATCTTGGATAGCCACTTATTTGATGACCTTGCGCTTTGACCATTATTGTCCATATTTCCTTTTCTTAGGCTCCTTCCTCTTCCTATCATTGTGCGATGTTGTATGTTCAATTGTTTCCTCTGGCCCCTTTCCTTTGTCCGTCTCCTCCTTCTTCTTCCTCATCAATCTCGTGTATTTTTGGTTTTAGTTTCGCTGATGGACCTGTTTTTTCCAGTGGAATCTTCCAATCACCCTCCCAATCAACCATAATATTTCCCATCTCCTCTTCAGTCAACCTGTATTGTTTTGGTAGCCATTGTTGATCCAGGTCCTTATTTTCATGTACATACATGTGGTGACACCCTGCCTTAAAGTGCGCCACTACCTTATATGCCTCAACCACCTATGGTGGTATGCGCGGTGTCCTCTTGATGTCATCCCTAATAGTTTCCTTATAAATATAAAATGCAGCATTACTATCTGTTTTTCGTGCCTTCTGTGAAGTATACCATAAGTTTTGATATCATGTGGATAAACAAGGCTTCTCCATGACTCCCAAAAACTTACTGTCATCTGGCTCCCTCCAAGCCAATAGTGTTATTAATATTAGTAACCAGGCATAATGGAACTCATTCCCCTTATCATGTGCTTCCTCACAATCAATCAAAAAATGGTTCACTAAGAATGTCACCCAGTTCTTCTAGATGCCTTCAACGCATATTTATGTGGTTTCTATGACAACTCCTGACACTTGATATTTTCTACACTTCCTCAACAACTTACACGCTAAGGATTGCGTCACAAACCTTACCGTCAACTCACATATATTAGCAACATATAAACCGCGCTATCCACAAAATCTATGGAATTTTTCCTTCATGCTCTCAGCTAGAGATTTTTCATTTTTCTTATAAAAAAAATAAGGATGGGTCCTCCCCTTGCGACAAAAGACTGGTAATACATACAACTAAATCAATGTCAATGGAAATTTGCATGTTGATCCAGATATATCCCCCGTGAAAAGAACTCTACAACATTTTTACACATGAATTGATATTTTGGATCCATCCAAAATGAGGTATATCAAACATATTTAAACAAACTTGTTTCTTCAAACCCGTATCCCACATCTACAGCTTGATGACTATCATATGAGTCGCAAAACTAACAAAATTTATAAAAAACGTGTTGGGTACTAAATCTCGAAACTTCTTTCCATCGGTGATTTCATAGTCAACATACTTTAAATAAAGTATTCGACCTAACATGTTCCCTTCTATAATCACTCCTTCTAGAATTGATGGCTCCATGAGAGGATACTTCACATCCTTTTGTAAATGGACCTATTTTTATGATGGATTTCTTGGTGGGATAAAATCCCTAGGAAATATTGATGCCAAGGACAATTCCTCCTGTGTCTCTTCTAATATCAGTGACATTGTTGGTTGACCACGTGGCTTATTCGATACTGAAGTTGAATATGTTGCTTCTTAGGTGGTGCGATCTTGCTCTGTGACACTGGTCTCTACTTCCAACTGGTTCTTAAGTTTTGTCTCTTTGGCCCTGTGACTTTAGCTCCATAACTTCAGCTCTGAAACTCTTCTCTCTATGTGAATGCTGAATGAAAATAACCTTCTCCCATCCACCCTTTGCATTCTTTTATACTTCATTGTCAGTCATTAATTCCCTTCGTGCATAAGTTTTTTGTCTAATCCACTAGTGTTCGACATTCATTACTTACCTTAATGCTTCAAGAGTTCTGTATCTTCGATGATTTATTGGTTCGATTTTGCAACCTGTCAAGATCTTCTATCCATTCTGCATTTAATGTTACGTGGAGCCACTACTTCGTCGTTATGGTAGCTCTTTGTTGAATGTCCTGTCATGGATTGTATTAAATGATCTTAGTTGTCATATGCATGATCTCTTCACTGTGCACGATCTCTACCCTCTACATGATCTTGCTTCCTTCATTTATGTTCTCTCCTTCTTGTGTATTTCTCTTCTACGATACTTACATTCTTTTCCTTAACTTCTTAGACTCTTCAATTTTTGACTTCTTTCTTGAACTATTTTCCTACGTTTTCTCATTTTACTTTTTTTTTTGTACCTTTTCTTTCTATAGTACACTATGATACAAGTTGTTCTACATAACTCTCCTAGTGCACAGAAGGGATGGTCGTCCCTGTACAGTTTTAGGTAACTCCCATCCACCAGTCCTTCCATGACTTGTCCATCCAACTGTTCCAAATAAGCAACACCTCCTTCTGTCACATATCTGATCACATAAGGCCCTTATCAGTGCGTCCTGAACTTCCTAGGGTGATGTAAGAACTTACTGTCATAGATAAGTACTAGATATCCTGTCTAGAATTTCTTCTTCTTGAAGTGTTTATCATGCCACACTTTTTATCATTCCTTCTATACTTGTTGATGGAATATTGCAAAAAATTGTTCTTCCTCTAATATCAATAACTGTGATAGTATTTGTTCTAATGCGCTGAAATCTATAAGGTATTCCATCGAAGAAATGAACAGACTCGGTACTAAAAATTCCATACGAATGAATGCTTCTTGACCATACACTAATCGAAAGGGTGATTGTACTGTCAACTTATTGCATGTAGTTCTATAATCCCAAAGCACTACGAGAATACTTAAGTCCCAATCATCCTGTACTACATTATAAACCTTTGGTAGTGCATTCTCCAATATCTTATTGAAGGCATCCACAACTCCATTCTCTTGTAGGTGATTGTTCGACAACATAGGTATTCCAATAGAGGAAGAACACCTTCAATAACCACTCACACAACCAGATCAAATATCAACACACTGGTGTTTTGATGTGGTAAAACTCCTACGGGGAAACATCCACGGCCCCAACCAATGAAACCACTTGGAGTAGTTTATTAATGCAAAAGAAAAAGACTAAAAATATATTTTACAAGAGAGTTTATGATGCAGGAGCATCGCAAGCAGCCAACAAAATAAGCACAAAGGTGGAAGACAGCTGGAAATGCACTAGTGCATATTTTGAAAATGTTTTAAATATTAAATGAGGAGACATTAATGTAATAGTTGGGAGACATATTTACATTTATGTTTTGGATATTGTAAACAGATCTTGAGCGTTGCTCACATCTATCAGATATGGAGGCATTTATGTGTATTGAATGTAAAGTAGTTGTAGCTTTTAATTTCCGATTTGATAGTTAGCGCTGTAGGAGGGAAAATAGAATAATAGACACCCTCGTTTGTATCATCATTATTGAGAAAAAGAGAATTATGTAAGTTGTTGAGCTATAACAGAGAGTTGTAGAGAAGAACCCATGTACAGGAACACTTGAGTTAATATATGAAGCTTTGACTCAATTTTCATGGTGTTATTATGCTTGTTGTTTACATATGTTGAATGGTATGTTTACAATTGTTTTGTTTCTATGATTATGCATTTATTTCAATGCTATGTTATCTGTATGATTTCATGTTAAATGTATGAAGTTTGTGAGAGAGGAAGAATGAATTTCAATTGTTTCTCTTCCTGAGAATTTCTGCAAGGAGTGCAACAAACGTTCACAAGGTGTGCGCTGACGAAGTTCTGAGTTTTATCTCAGAAATCTCAGGAGAGATATCGTTGTTCTCATATCAACCAAAGTGCAAGGTTAACTCAGAGTTGTGCAAGGTGTGCGCATGCTGGCTGAGGTCTTGGATTTTACCAATCCAAGAGGAAGATTGAAAGATTGTTGTTGCAAAGAGTGCATAGAGTCAAAGATCCAAATAACCAGAGGTTATTGGAAATTTCTGCAAGGAGTGCATGTAGGGACCCTTTTGGAAGCCTCAAGGTTGCAAGCGAAATCTCAGAAGGGATAGAACCTTCGAAGTGTTCAAAGGGAGACGGAGGTCGAAATCGGCTTGCAGAAGTCAAGTTCAGGAGGGAGGATGCCAAGCCATTTGGCCAGAAGTCCTTGAGAAGTTAAATTAGATGGCGGAATCGCTTCAAGAAGAAGTGCCAATTTACTGTGGGTCATTGGATCTCTCAGACCTACAAGAATATTAAGGCCCGATGTTTCTCAGTACTCATAAGCTCAGGAGGAATAGAGGCCGTCATTTTTGGATAAACGAGAGTCGCTGATCTCACATCCTTGAAATTTGCTATTTCAGAATTTGGGAAGTGGAGGAAGCTGTGGCTCAAAGTCGAGAGTCGCGAATTTCTGATTGGCGAAGTCCCGAAAGAACTAGGACCATCTGATCGTAGGAGATATCAGAGTCATTGATTCATGGCAAGGGGTCATCGTAGTTTAGAAATTCGGTGAAAGGAGTGGTTTCATTGAAAAATGCCGATAAGCAAAGTCCCGAGGTGCCAAAAAGACTGGGCCCCAGGTTTTAATCAGAGGTCACATCAGAGAAAAGTCAAGGGAGGAGTCAAGATTTGTTAGCCCTTTCGGGTTTCGGAGATTGAAGAGTCAAGGGGACTTACATCAGGATTCGTGACGTCACGAAGTCCAAAATACCCTTTTGGTAAAGGTCGTGGTCATAGCTGTTGGTCATGTGGGTGAGAGTTAGTGCCTTGTGTATGTTCGCACATGCATAACTCATAAGGACTTGTGGATACACACACTTGTGCATGTGTTTTAGTGGGATTTCCTGTGGGGAAATCAAAGAGTCAATCCGACTCAGGTGGAATTTTAGAACGATCCTAAGACCAGGAGGTCGCACATATCTTGCTGAGGTAGGGGTGTTGTGTTAGAGTGGTATCAGAGCCTAGCCTTCGACTTTTCTTTTTGTTTTCTGCGGGGAACATATCGAAACAATGTCACCAAGAAGGAGAGAAAGACCAATGCCCGATCCAGTTGTGGAAAGGGAAATGAGAGAACTACGTGCTCGATTGGATGATATGGACACATCATAGAGACGAACAGTTGACGCTGAAGATGTCAGTGAAGCCAAAAGAAAAAATGAGGCTGGAGTTGAAGAAGAAGTCGCAGCCAAAGATGCTGCAGAAGAATGTCTATTCAGAGTTGTTTGAAGAATTGGAGCCAGAGAAAAGATGGACATTCTGATGTATGAAGGAAACTTAGACGTTGAAGAGCTACTAGATTGGTTTTGAGATCTAGACAAATACTTCGACTATGATGATGTTGAGGAAGATAAGAAGGTCAAACATGCCGTCACTAGGATGAAAGGGAATGCATCATTGTGGTGGGATGAACTGCAGGCTGACAAGCATTGCAAAAGAAAACAAAGAATCAAAAGATGGGATAGGATGGTTGAAAAAATGAAAGCTAAGTTTATACCCAGAGATTACCAGATTAATCTCTTTCGAAGGATGCATAATTTGAGACAGAAGATGATGACAGTGAAAGAATACACTGAAGAGTTCTACAGGATAAACATCAGAGCAGGTCATCGAGAGAGTGATGATGAAAATGTTTCCAGATACATGAATGGCCTGAGATATGACATTCAATATGAGATGATCATGATGATGATAAAGAACGTATAAGATTCTTATCAAATGGATTTGAAGGCTGAAGAAAAATTGGCCTGAAAGCAAGGTCAAAGAGCCAGAGGTTGAAGTCAAAGAAGAGGCAAAGCAGTTGTCCAGGAAAGGACTCAGAAGTCAAAGGAGGAATAAAAGAAACCTCAAATTGAATTGGAGAGAGGAGGAAGCTCATAGGGGAGACAATATGCTGACTGAAATACTTTTCCTCGAACCAGAGGAAGAGGAAGAGGCAGAGGAGGTGAAGTGAAGTGATTTGTCTGTGGAAAAATTAGACACAAATCCTATGAATGTCCAGATAGGAAGAAATAGGGTGGTGAAACTCACATTGTTGAAGCTCAAGGGCAGAATGTTGAGGCAGAATATGATGAGGGCAGAAGATACTTTATGATGCAGAAAGTTATCTTGAAGCCATAGAAGGAGGCAGAGAACCCAACCCAAAGAAACAGTCTGTTTTAGACTTCTTGCAAAACCAAAGACATGGTATGCAAGGTAATAGTGGACAGTGGGAGCACACATAATCTAGTATCCATAGAGATGGTGGAGAAGATGGAATTGGAGATTGTTGCACATCCAAGCCCATACAAAGTCTCATGGTTGCAAAAGGGACATCAGGTAACTTTCACTAAACAATGTCTAGTTGAATTTAAGATAGGGGGATATAAGGATGAAATTTTGTGTGATGTTATTCCCATGGATGTCTATCATCTTTTGTTAGGGAGACTGTGGCAATATGATAGGAATGTTGTTCATGATGGGAGAAAGAACACTTACACCTTGGAGAAGAATGGTAGAATGCATATGTTTCTACCAATTAAAGACAAGGAAGTAAAAACAGAAGTGAACAATACCATACTTCTCATGAGTGGGAAGGAACTTCTTGATGAAGTCAAGAAAGAAGAAGGCATGCAGTTTGCGGTGGTAAGAAAACCTAGAGTCATCTTAACCAGTACCAAGATAGATGATCTACCTAAGGAAATTTAGGAACTCCTGGAGGATTTTGTTGATATCATAGTGGACAAATTACCTTTTTCATTGCCACGTATCAGAGGTATAAGCCATCACATTGATTTTATACCTGGAGCGAGTTTACCAAACAAAGAAGTGTACAGATTGACACCGCAGGAAAATGAAGAAGTTAAGAAGTAATTCCAGGATTTGATGGACAAAGGATTGGTTAGAGAAAGTTTAATTCCATGCGTTATAACTACAGTGTTAAGACCAAAGAAAGATGGTGGCTGGAGAATGTGTATAGACTCGAGAGATATAAACAAAATCACCATCAGGTATAGATTTCCTTTACCAAGGATGGATGACTTGATGGATTGCTTGAGTGGAGCAAAGTCTTTTTCAAAAAATGATTTCAAAAGAGGATATCATCGGATTAGAATGAGGGAAAGTGATGAATGGAATAAAACATTCAAAACAAATGAAGGACTATATGAATGGCTTGTCATGCTATTTGGTTTGACGAATGCGCCTAATACTTTTATGAGACTGATGAAGAAAGTCTTGAAAGATTTCATAGGAAAGTTTGCAATTGTATATCTTGATGATATACTAATCTTCAGTAAGACTGAAGAAGAACATCTGAAGCATTTAGCTTCAGTGATGAGAAGATTACAATAAGAGAAATTGATGATCAATTTGAAGAAGTCGTCTTTCATGAAGGCATAACTCGTCTATTTGGGTTTTGTAATATCTTCGAATGAATTATAGATGGATCCAGAGAAGGTAAAAACAATCAAGGATTGGCCATCGTTGAAGATTATCTTTGAATTTCGGAGCTTTTATGGATTGGCTAGTTTTTAAAGGAAGTTCATTAGAAATTTCAGTGCGATATGTGCACCGATGATGGACACAGTCAAGAAAAGACACAAATCTTTTCATTGGATAGAGGAAGCAATGAAGAGTTTCAAGTTGCTGAAGGAGAAGATAACTGGACAACCAGTTCTGTTTTTTTCAGATTTCAGCAAGACATTTCAAGTCAGGTGTGACGCCAGTGGATTTGAGATTGGAGTGGTCTTAAGCCAAGACAATAGACTGATTGCATACTTTAGTGAGAAGCTGAATGATGCAAAGTTGAAATATTCCGCGTATGACAAGGAGTTTTATGCAGTCATACAGGCGTTGAAAAAATGGAGACATTACTTGGTTATGAAAGATTTTGTCTTGTATAGAAACAACCATGCATTACAATTCATAACTCGACATGAGAAATTGAACCAGAAGCATGCAAAATGGGTTGAATGTATGCAAAATTTTACTTTTGTTATAAAGCATATTTCTGGAACTGCTAACAAAGTTGTTGATGCTTTGAGCAAGAAATGTTTGATTCTATAGGAGTTCAAAGTAAATACCTTAGGTTTTGATAACCTCAAGGAAATCTACCGAGATGATGTAGATTTCATTGAAGCCTATGAAGCATATGTGAATCCAGTTCTCAGAGATAGGAGCCAATGGACTGAACATATGATTCAGGATGGACTATTGTTCAGGGGTAATCGGTTGTGTATTCCGAAGAGTTCTATGAGAGAGAACTTTCTGAAGGAAAATCATAGTGGAGGATTGGCTAGACATTTCGGCCATGATAATACTTTTTCACAATTGAATGGCTCATATTATTGGTCGGGGATGAGAACCGATGTCAAGAAGTTCATGAACAGGTGAAAATTTTTCCAGCACGTGAAGGGAAAAAGACAGAATACAGGGTTGTATCAACCATTACCAATACCAAAGAGGCCATGGGATGCGGTAAGTATGGATTTTGTGTTAGGACTTCCAAGGACGCAAAGAGGGCATGACTCAATATTCGTGGTAGTCGATAGATTTTCTAAAATGGAACATTTCATTCCATGTTAGAAAACCAGTGACGTAACACATGTTGCCAATCTATTTTTCAAAGAAGTTGTTAGACTTCACGGCTTACCCAAGAGTATTGTATCGGACAGGGATACCAAATTTGTAGGTCATTTCTAGAGGACCTTATGGAAGAAGCTGGGGACTAAATTATGTTTTATCTCAGCATATCACCCTCAGACAGATGGATAGACTGAGGTAGTGAATAAAATCTTGGGAGATTTGTTGAGGAGTTTGGTAGCTGAACATCATAGTCAATGGGATCAGATTTTGCCACAAGTGGAATTTGCATACAACGATTCACCAAATAGGAGTACACAACATATTCCATTCCAGATAGTATATGGGATGAATCCAAGAGGAGTTTCTGAGTTGAAGGACTTAGGACCGAATGAATTCATAAGTGTTAGCGCAGAGGATTTTTCAGCAGAGATGCAAGAACTCCATAATAATATTAAGGAGCGATTGCAGAATTCAAATAAGAAATAGAAGAACAGAGCAGATCAAAATAGAAAGGAAATTCAATTTGAAGTAGGTGATTTGGTTATGGCACATCTCAAAAAAGAAAGGTTCCCAAGGGGAACATATAATAAGCTAAAAATGAAGAAAATTAGGCCATGTAAAATTTTGAGGAAATTCGAAGCCAATGCTTATAAAATTGAATTACCAGATGGGATAGGAATATTGCCCATATTCAACATAGAAGATATGAATTCTTACAGAGAATATGAATAAGAAGGATCATAGTATCAGAAGGAAGTCCAATGGGTTAAACAGATGCCTGTAGCTAAAAATCCATAGATGGAAAGGATCATTGATCATAGAGTCAACAAGAAGACCTGAAGGAAAACATATTTTGAATACTTGATGAAGTGGAAAGGACATCCAATTGAAGATGTCAGTTGGGAAAGCGAAGAAGATATACAAAGACATGGACAGATGCTGCAAGATCTCATGAACATGAGTTCATGAATTTTTCATCCAAGGGAGTATGATGTAGGAGCATTGCAAGAAGCCAACAAAACAAGTGCAAAGGTGGAAGACAACTGGAAACACACCAACGCACATTTTGAAAATGTTTTAAATATTAAATGAGGAGACATTAATGTAATAGCTGGGATATGTATTTACATTTATGTTTTGGAGATTGTAAATATATCTTGAGTGTTTCTCACATCTGTCGAATATGGAGGCATTTATGTGTATTGAATGTAAAGTAGTTGTAGCTTTTAATTTCCGATTTGATAGTTAGAGCTGTAGGAGGGAAAATAGAATAATAGACACCCTCACTTGTATCATTATTATTGAGAAAAAGAGAATTATGTAAGTTGTTGAGCTGTAGCAGAGAGTTGTAGAGAAGAACCCATGTACATGAACACTTGAGTTAATACATGAAGCTTTGACTCAATTTTCATGGTGTTATTATGCTTGTTGTTTACATCTGTTGAATGATATGTTTACAGTTGTTTTGTTTCTATGATTATAAATTTATTTCAATGTTGTGTTATCTGTATGATTTCATGTTAAATGTATGAAGTCTGTGAGAGAGGAAGAATGAGTTTCAATTGTTTCTCTTCCCGAGAATTCCTGCAAGGAGTGTAGCGAACGTCCGCAAGGTGTGCACCGACGAAGTTCTGAGTTTTATCTCAGAAAACTCAGGAGAGATACCATTGTTCTCATATCAACCGAAGTGCAAGGTTAACTTAGAGCTATGTAAGGTGTGCATAGGCTAGGTGAGGTCTTGGATTTTACCAATCTAAGAGGAAGATTGAAAGACTGTTGTTGCAAAGAGTGAATAGAGTCGAAGATCCAAATAACCAGAGGTTATTGGAAATTGCCACAAGGAGTGCGTGCAGGGACCCTTTTGGAAGCCTTGAGGTTGAAAGTGAAATCTAAGAAGGGATAGAACCTTCGAAGTGTTCAAAGGGAGATGGAGGTCAAAATCATGTTGCAAAAGTCAATTTTAGGAGGGAGGATGCCAAGCCATTTGGCTAGAAGTCCTTGAGAAGTTAAATCGGATGGTGGAATTGCTTCCAGAAGAAGTGTCGATTTACCATGGGTCGTTGGATCTCACAGAACAACAAGAAGATTAAGGCTGAGTGTTTCTCATAACTCATAAGATCAGGAGGAATAGAGGCTGTCGAGTTCATATCAACGAGAGTTGTTGATCTCACTTCCTCGAAATTCGCTATTTTGGAATTCGGGAAGTGGAGGAAGCTGTGTCTCAGAGACGAGAGTCATGAATTTTTTATTCGCAAAGTCCCAAAAGAACTAGGACTGTCTGATCATAGGAGAGATCAGAGTCATTGATCTGTGGCAAGGGATCATCGTGGTTTCAAAATTTGGTGAAAGGAGTGGTTGCATTGAAAAACGTCGATAATCGAAATCTCAAGGTGCCGAAAAGACTAGGCCCCAGGTTTTAATTAGAGGTCACATCGGAGAAAAGTCAAGGGAAGAGTCAATATCCATTATCCATTTCGGGTTTCAGATATTGAAGAGTCAAGGGGACTTACATCAGGATTCATGAGGTCGCGAAGTCCGAAATACCCTTTCGGTAAAGGTCGTGGTCATAGATGTTGGTCACATGGGTGAGAGTTAGCGCCTTGTGTATGTTCGCATAGGCATAACTCATAAGGACCTGTGGATACACACACTTGTGCATGTGTTTTAGTGGGATTTCTTGTGGGGAAATCGAAGAGTCAATCCAACTCAGCTGGAATTTTAGAACAATCCTAAGACCGGGAGGTCATGCAGATCTTGCTAAGGTAGGGGTGTTGCGTCAATTTCTCAAAATCGATCATAAAAAAATGACCCTACATGCTCTTTAAATAGATATCATGGACCAATAGGGTGTTAAGCCATGGATCAATGGTTGTTAAGGTCAAGGAGAATATGAACAGTCTGATCACTATATGTCGGGAACATATCATGACTATCGAATTTACTAAATACAAATGCATACTAAAGAAACACACTAAGAAACAAACTTTTACCTAACAAGACATTAGACCAAGTAGATCTTAACTAACCCCTAAGTGTCTAAATATCCTAGCATCCCCCTTAAGAACAACTTGGGATATGATTGAAGGATTTACAATAGTGACACAATAGGAGAATGAAGGAGGCATTAGAGCCTATCCCCCCTTAATGAAAACTTCCTGAACTCCTAACATAGATTGAAGTTTGGAAAACTTTGCTTCTATAAGAGACTTTGTGAAAATGTCTGCAACTTGATCTTCTGTAGGGAAAAAGAGAACTTCAATAACTTGATCATGAATGTGATTTCTGATGAAGTGCATGTGTAGATCAATGTGTTTGTTGTGCTCATGTTGAAATGGGTCTTTGGTGAGCTTGATGGAACTCTGATTGTTGCACCAAAGTATGGCCCGACCCTGCTGCTGGAATCCAAACTTTGAAAGGATTTGTCGAAGCCACAAAGCTTCCTGACTTGTCTTTATCACTGCTCCATAATCTCCTTCTATTGAAGAAAGTGCAATAGCCTGTTGTTTCTTATAGGCCCAAGTGACAGGTCCTGAACCAAGGCTGAGAACATAAGCTACAATAGACTTTCGATCATTAGGGTTGTTGGAACAATCTTGTTGGGTATGTGTTATATTCTTTGCATGAGTAGTAGTGTCACATTTTTGCCACATTTTTTGTGTCCATTGTTGGGCGATTTTTCAGCACATGGTTTTTGCCGATGGTTTTCTATTCCCAGTTAAGGAATTAGGGTTGTTGACTAATCTAGGTTATTGGGTTAGGGTTTTGGATGTCATTGGGTTATGTATATTGTATTGTAAACAATGTATCACTATGAAAGAATATAGAATATGTTGGTTTTCTAGGGGAAAAATCTCCGTGTAATGTTTGTAATTTCCATTGTATCTTTTCTTTTATTTTACTAAAAATCCATTTGTAGTAAATATTGTACAAGGTTAAAATATAAATTTGGTATTAGAGCTTTGTTGTCTTCAAGGGGACGCCTTTGTGGTCAAGGATTTGGCTCGAGATTGTGATAAGCATTATTACATTGGGAAATATGTGGTATTGATTTTTCAGGTGAAAAGAAATGGCAAGAAATTCGAAAATGGAGATCGAGAAGTTTAATGGGAAAAGTTTTGAACTGTGGAAGCTCAAGATGGAAGATCTGTTGGTGGAAAAATATTAGTTGATCGTGGAATATCTAGGTACTGCACCTACAAGAACTTCAACAGATGACTGGAAAAAGTTGGATCGGAAGGTGAAGAGCATAATCAGACTATGTCTCTTAGATTCAATATTAATGAATGTGTTAGAGGAAGCTACAACCAAGGATTTATGGGATACATTGGGGAATTTGTATCAATCTAAGTCCCTAGTAAATAAACTATTCCTGAGAAATAAGTTGTATAATTTGAGGATGAGAGATGGAGACTCGATGGAAAAGCATTTGAATGCTTTCAATACAGTGGTAAGTCAGACAATATCTATTGAGATTAAAATTTCAGATGAAGATAAGTGTATCAGTTTACAGTGTTCTTTACCAGACTCGTGGGATAGTCTGGTTGTAGCCATAGGTAGTAATACAACCTCCTTGAAGTTTGATGAAGTGGTCTCATCCTTGTTGTTAGAGGAGATGAGATGAAAGAATATGGAAGGACATAACACATACGCATTATTTTCAAGAGGACGCTCCCAGGAAATAAATAAATTTAAGTTCTCAAGTGGGAGATATAAGTCTAAGGGTAGATCTAAATCTCCCAGAAATTTTGTAAAGTTATGTTGGATATGTGAAAAAGAAGGGAACCACAAGAACCAGTGTAGATCCAAAGTTGAGAAAAAGAAGGGATCTGAAGAATCTCCTTCTACAGAAGAAAAGACATCAAAGGAAGAAGGAGGGGATGTGTACTTGGATTCTTCAAGAAGGCATGCAAATCATGAGGCATGGCTGGTTGACTTAGGTGCATCCTTTCATATGACTCCCCACAAGGAGTGGTTTTGTGAATATGAAAGGTATGATGGAGGTAATGTTTTCTTAGGTGATGATTCGACAACCAGAATCATAGGACGAGGAAAATTCAAGTTGAGGCTCATAGATGGAAGGATTATAACACTGCATGGTGTTCTGCACAAAAGGAATTTTATAACTAGTTCACATTGATGTTTTTGGACCTGTGTTGGTCCCATCATTGGGAAAATATGTGTACAATGTCTCATTTGTAGATGAACTGTCGAGGAATACTTGGATATATTTCCTCATAAATAAATATGAAGTCTTTGACAGGTTTAAAGAGTTTAAGGCTCTTGTTGAGAATCAAACAAAGAAAATAATTAAGGTGTTGAGGATAGATAATGGAAGAGAGTTATGTGGGTATTAATTTGAATAATTCTATAAGAAGTGTGGTATAGAAAGACATAAGAATACTCCATATACATCTCAACAGAATGGAGTTGCAGAAAGGATGAACATTACGATGATGGAAAAAACAAGGTGCATGCTCAATGGTGCCAGGTTAGGGCAAGAATTATGGGCAGAGGCAGTGGGTACTGGATGTTACCTGGTCAACAGATCAGCCTAATCAGTGTTGTATGACAAGAATCCACAAGAGGTATGGACTAGTAAGAAACCTTCTCTCACACATCTCAAGGTATTTGGCTATGATGCATATGTTCATGTTCCAAAGGAAAACATGAGTAAGCTAGATAAGAAGGCTGAAAAGTGTATCTTTATTGGATATAAAGATGGTATCAAAGGTTATAATATTTGGAACCCAAAAACTAAGAAGGTAGTGTATAGATAAGATATGGTATTTAGAGAAATGAAGGATGTTGTTAAACAGGAAGTCCTACCAAGTAAGGAAGAACCAGAGAAAATAAAGTTTGATTTAAAGGACGATGAATCAAACTCTACAGAAGAACAAGAATGAGAAGTAGAAGATTCACATACTCTAGTATTGAGGAGATCGGTTCGAGAAAGAAGGATACCAGAAAGGTATACTCCATATGTTTTCCGTTCAAATTTTTCTTTGTCTATTACTGATGATGATCCTAGAACTGTCATGGAGGTAGTGGATTCAAAGGATGGAAATCTATGGAAAAAGGCCATGGACAAAGAAATGGCAGCTTTAGATAAGAATGAGGCTTGGGACCTAGTGGAGTTGTCGACTGGAAGAAAGCCCATTGGAAAAAAATGGGTATTTAAAAAGAAGCTGAATGCAGAAGGAAAAGTGGAGAAATACAAAGCTCGGTTAGTAGTAAAGGGTTATTCCCAGGTTGAGGGAATTGATTTTGGTGAGATTTTTTCTCCTGTTTCCAAGTTAACCTCTATAATATTTTTGTTATATGTTTCTGCTGGATTTGATTTTGAATTAGAACATATGGATGTGAAGACAACATTCCTACATGGGATCTCACAGAATAAATCTATATGAAGCAACCATAAGGTTATGCTATGAAGGGAAAGAAGGAGCTAGTATGCAAGATGAAAAAGTCCTTGTATGGTTTAAAACAATCACCAAGGATGTGGTATCAAAAATTTGATACTGATATGTTGGGACTTGGCTTCACAAGAAGCAAAGAGGATCAGTGTGTGTATTTTAGATTATTTGGTGATCATTTGATTTATTTGGTCTTGTATGTGGATGACATGTTGTTGATAGGAAACAATAAGGAGATTATCCAGGATGTGAAAACTCAGTTGTCCTCTAAATTTAACATGAAGGATATCGGTGCTTCAAATTTCATTTTGGGCATGGAAATTAAAAGAGATTGAAAAAAGAGGAAACTCTGGTTAAATCAAAGAAAATATGTCGAGACAATATTGCATAGGTTTAATATGCAAGAATGTAAACCGGTCAATGTTCCTATTCCTATTGGTGTAAAGTTACTTATGGATCAGTGTCCCAAGACACATGAAGAGGAGGAGGACATGTCTCGTGTTCCATATGCGAGTGAAATTGGAATTTTGATGTATGAAATGGTTTGTACTAGACCATACATTGCACATGCAGTGGGATTTTTGAGTAGGTATATGTCAAAACCAAGGAAGGAACATTGGACAATAGTAAAGAGGGTGTTTAGGTATTTGCGTGGCACCTCTAGCTATGGATTTTGCTACCAAGGAAGATTGATATTGGAAAGAGTGGTGGATATACATGGCTTTGTGGATGCAGAATGGGATGGATATCTGGATCGTAGGATATCTACAAGTGGGTATGTGTGTTATTGGATAAATCCGTAAGTGCGGACACAAACTGATCTCCCTAGATCCACCTGGATCTAGAACAAAGTTAAACAGAATAATACTCTTTCCCTAGATTTTGACTATCGAATGAACTAGGAGGCAAGAACAAGTTACATACCTTATAATCGCTTCCTATAGTATTTGTTTCTCCTGCTTCTCTCCAGTGCTCTTATGCAACCAAGATCAAGACAACACAAACCAACCAAAGTGAAGAAAGCACAATCTATTCAACAATTAATCTATGTATATGATCAAGGAGTTATACAATAAAGTGGAACTAGATTTATGGGAAAGGGACATATTACTGTATCATATTGATGGAAAGTAAAGATTACAACTTGAGCCTTGATGTTGCAAACTTCCTTTCGATGACCCTTGGCTCTGACACACACACTTGCTCACTTGCATGAAGAAGAACAACCACCTTTGATAAACTTGCTGGAGTTTCCTAGCTGCTATAGCATTAGTCCTTCACACAGTCTTTCACCAATTCTCCAATGTCTTGCTTGACCTTGTTTTCTTATAAATTTTTCCATGAGAATTCTCTCAATATATAGGAGAGAATGAATTAGTTACTTAGATAAGAATGATCCCAAAATATTAAGGAATCCAGTACTAGGATAATCATTCGAATGCCATCTCATCCTTCTAGAAGATTCCCTTCTAGAAGCTTTGAGAATTCATCTTTTTCCCATATTTAGAAAGAGTTTGCACCCTAGAAGTTCAACACAATGTGAAATTCTCGCACCCTGGCTTAAGGCAGCCTGCGAGAATCATGAATTATTGCAGGTAAATATACTAGCAGCCTGTGAACATTCCTCAAAAATGTGATTTCTGGAAAGAGATGAAGGTAACTTTTCTCAGGAGAAAGTTCCAATGAAGAGCCTAAGTACACCATCATCAATACATCATCATGACGACCAAAATTATGGGTAACAGAATGCCCCCCAAAGTATGAAGTTGGAACCAGTGATAGCCGATAGACTTTGTAAGCTGCATGTGTGTGTCGAGAACCAGGAGCACATCTAATTGGAAACCTACGAACAACCAAGCATCTGCAGAATATCATATATACCAATTCTGAGGTAGGCATTCCCATACTCAGATCATAAACTGATGACAATTCTAGACTTGGGTCATGGCCACCAATCATACACTGTGGATCCATGCCGTCTAAATATAGCATAGCCACCAGAATACACTGTGGATCTATGTGAGAAATTTCAAATCAAGACGACATAGCCACAAGACATACACAGTGGATCTATGTGTCGTAAATTATACATACTCCATCGCAACCTGGATCACAAAGATAGTATCTAGGGTCTTCAATCTCGTCACCCAAAGTATGAATCTAACCATGTGATTACAGGTGTTGAAGTCAAACATGGTAGAAACCACTTGATTACTGATCAATGATAAAACTGTTAACAAGTGCGAGGGAAATCACCATTGATGTCAATGACTCTCAAGGTACCATAGTAAAATCCATCGAGTGTGAATAAATGAGTTGATGTCGAACATCCAATGGAATCTTTCAATCAGGGGTCAATGATGTAAACCCACTATTGAAAGCGAGGAAACCTGCCATTAAGGCATGCAAGTTCCAAGGTACCAAATGATTTCTAAGTCTTGATTCCGGATAATGAGCTGAAGTCGACGGAACAAGACTCGTCACAGGAGGGCCTTGATGTATCCCCCATCAATGACACAAAATGAGTAACCGAGTTTGAAGGTGAAACAGAGAATTTTGCAAATTGGACCGGACACAGGGAAGGCCAACACGGAAAGAATGGACAACTGCAAATGGCCGACTCAAAATAGGTTTCAGATGGACTTCTCTTGAACATATGAATGACACAACCAATGATTTGGAAACATTGAATCAAAGACGACACAGGGAATGACCTTGTAGCAAATCGAATGAGAGACAAATGGATTTCCCAAACCGGCTTCAAATGATGAATAGGGGGTGTCATGTTCAAGAGCGACACTTACTGCCAATCAATACGAAAATGAAATATATCCCTTTCCCAAATTTCCCCCCACCATTTCTGGCAAGTACCTCTTTATTTTTACGCAAGCTTGAGGAGGATAACATATGCTTGTTGATATAAGCTCATCCTTTGGACGAGTCCCTCGGAGTATGTTTAACAAACCCTAAGAAGGAGTGGTTCGGTCCCATCATGGGTCTGTCAATGTTTGTTTAACGAGTCTAGAGATAGAAAACTCGAAGGTTTTTCAAGATTATAGAGTTTGGAAAAACACTTAAAAGAGAACTCTCTCAGTTCCTTTTTCGTAATATAGTCTGGATGAGACTGAAAAAGAGATAAATTATCGCTCACCAGACGCTTATTTCAAATACTTTATCGAGCGTGAAAATAGCAAGGTCGCTCGACGATATTTTCATGTTTAGAGAGTCTGGAAAGAGCTTAAAGAGGACTCTAGGGGGGTTCCTTTTTCGTATAACCTTGTGGGCCTGAAAAAGTGATAAAAGTATGCTCAACCACATTCTCATTTATTTATGAGCGCAAGAACGGATAAAAACAACGCTCGAGGTTTTATGTAAAAACCATAAAAAACAATCGAAACACACGATGTAAAAAGAAAAACTATGTCCATATCCCGATATTCGATCATCCAAGTCATCACACCTGCAAGAGTTACACTCATCATAACATTAGGGATTAGGGTTTAGTTGATAAATAATTATAAAAACCCAAAATGATATAGCAAAAGTAAATAAAATGAGTAACAACTCTTTTTACCACACCATTTTACATTTCCACTATTTAGCTCCAAAAAATCCCTCTTTTACCCTCCGAGTTCGGCGTTAGATTGCGGGAGCTACGAGAGATCATTCAACGAGACGTCTGCAACATTAAGGTAGGCTCTTCATCCTTAACCTTTTCATGGTTTCATTTTGTCATTTCATTGGTTAAATTTCCATTTTTAAGATGTTTTTCTAAGCCCTATATGCGCGCTGTCATTCTCGCAGGCAACCCATACGGGGCTTGTGAGAATGATGCATTCTCGCAGGTGAGCCTTAAGACACCTGCGAGGTTCTCATACTGTGCAAATGGGGCACCTGCAAGAACCGAAAAGCCCAATTTTTTTTTAAATTTTTAGCCAAATGAAAAAGATCTAAAGCATGAAAAAGTTATTAATCCTCCTTTTATGTTCCTTGTGCAGATATTTGGCCATAAATATGGTGCTTGAGTGGCGTGAAAGGGAACATGAAGAGGATAATGCAATGGTCGAGAATAATCCTCCTACCATAGCTGCATTGAGATATTGTGGGCTCTTGAAATACTTTTGCATCCCGGGCATGAGGGCCCAAGTCAGACTACTAGAGTACCTGGTCCGTATGTGGGACCCAGATCAACAGGTTTTTCATGTGGGAGTTCATACATTGTCCAAATACATTGAGGACATATACTTTTTGACTGGATTGTCCCGATGCAGATACTATGTTAGCTTGACCGGTAGTAGAGGTGGTGGGCTAAAGATGAGTGAGTACTGCAATCAATACTGTGTGCCCGAGGCTGAAAGGAAAAAAGAAAAAGTGGCTATCTGGGGGGTACAAGACTTGACCCTTCACACTATCCTTTTCACTATAGCTCGGATGACTGGGAGTTCTTCTCCGCATATGGCATTACAGAGCTAATTCCAATATTCCATCGAGTGTACTGAGCCTCGAGTATTCAACTGGGCAGATGCTGTGCTTCGCAGTATCAAAAAACAATTGACCAAATGTAGGCGAGGTGAGTTAAAGAAATTCGGGTATGGATCTTTGTTGGTGTCCTTCTTCCTTGAGAGGGTCCCTGTATTTAGACTACAGGTTGAGTGGAACATATCGGGTCCCAGGGATCCAAGGATGTTGAGATAGTGTCGGCTCATGGCTCGACACGTAGCAGGACCGATCGTCAAGTATGACGATATTTTCTTTGACTGGCTTCAAACCCAGATGTTGATGGTCGATGAATATGCTTATGTTGGGTTGGATTTCCGAGGAGATCCGGATTTATCACTACCAGAGGATACTCAGTGGGGTGACCTTGGCAAGAAATACACGCATTTTCTCTTTTTAAATGTTTTTGAATTTTTATCATATTCCAATGTTTTTTTTTTATATATTCATCCAAAGACTAATACAAAATCGTTTTTTGATAACACAGATGTTGGACCGTATAGACCTCCCGACACTTCTCCCATCCAGTGGTGAGGAGAGGTAGTGGCAACACCACAGTATGCTGAGGATTATCAATTAATGGAACAGAATCTAGAGGGCCTTACTGCAGACATTCCATATATGACTCTGGAAGAGGTTCCACGACGCGATCAACGTCATATTGTAGGGGTATCAACAACTATGAGTCGACTGCTCCGTAGGGTCGCTAGGGTAGTCGTGTGTTACCGTGAACGTCATCCATGATGTCACTTTGTAGAAGCTATAAGCTTCCATTTTTGACATTTTGGTCTTCGGACAAAATTTTTGTAAAAAACATTTTGATCGTTATATATACAGACGGCTTCTACCGGTGTACTTTATATTGTGTGAATTTTGATGTGTTTGATTTATAAATGATTCAAATGTTTTTCCAATACATAATTAGCCAATGCATCTGTTAATGTATTTAGACATCTAGGAATATGCTGATATTCAATGTGATCAAAATAACGATCCAAGAGGCGAATTCGCAAATACACCCGTAACAAAGTAGGACTTCGAATAGAGTAGATATTACTTAGCTGTAGTACTACGAGCTGCGAATCTAGTCGCACAACCAAATGATGAATTCTGAGTGAGATAGCATCAACCAATAATTCAATAACGACGCTATACTCTGCAATGTTGTTGGTCGCACGGCCGAGGCACACACCTCGTAAAGATACAAGTTCGTTTGTTGGGGCATAGATCGCCCACACAGTGGATTCAAGGTTATGAGTACTACGGCTAGTGCCATCGGCAAAGCCAATATAGGGTAGCGAAAACTCCGACATAAGGAAATAAAACACAACATCACATAAGGGCAGAGACCAGATAACGACAAAAGAAAACTATAGTAACACACACAAAGTATGATACATTAAAATACAGGTACTTGTGAACAAATGATTTATGCATAGTACTTCTTCAATTACAACCCATTCCTGGGTTCACTCAAAGGGATACCATCGTAATCTACCAGCTCATATGCTCCTTTTTCCAAAACTCGGCGAACAATATAAGGACCTCGCCACATTGGTTCGAATTTCCCAGCTCCTAACACATCTCGATCCTGTTCATAGAGAAGAACATGATCACCTTCAGAGAAGACGCGAGGCTTGACATTCTTGTCATATTGTTCTTTGAAACGTTTTTTCTAGGCTTCTATTACTAGAGTGGCATCGCGTCGAGTTTCGTCTAATCGCATTAGATACAATAGACGTTCTTCTTCAACAGAAGTATTGGGTAAGATTTCTACAGCTAGCTTCAGAGAGGGTATCTCACATTCTATAGGAAGAATGGCTTCCACACCATAGACTAATCAAAAAGGTGTAAACCCAGTAGCATATTTGACAGATGTACGATATGCCCACAATGCCGAAAACAACATTGTGTGCCAACTTGTTTTATGAATTCCTATCATCCGTCGAAGCATAGTTATAAGAACTTTGTTGATTTCTTCGACCTGGCCATTAGCTTGTGGATAATAGGGCATTGAGTTATCATGGAGAATACCCAACTTTTCTGTAAGTTTCGACATCATAAAATTCCTAAAGTGGCTACCGTGATCAGTGATGATAGCTTGGGGAACACCAAAACGATTTATCACATGGTTAAAAAGAAATAAGGTTGCAGTCTTTCCAGTATTATCGAATGTCGGCATCGCCTCGACCCATTTCATAAAATAATCAACAGCTAAAATGATGTAACCATGCCCCTCGGCTGAGTGAGGGTGACATGTCATGAAATCAATGCCCTGTTTTGCAAAAGGACCAACTGAGACCACAGGATGAAGAGGAGAAGGATGCGACCAGATTGTTTGATTATAGGTCTGGCAGGCATGGCATTTCTGAATGACAGTAATGCAGTCGTGAAACAAAGAAGGCCAAAAGTATCCCGCGCGTAAGATCTTCTGGGCAGTAGCATACCCAGACATATGACCACCACATGCTCCAGAATGGCAGTCATTCAGAGATTTCTCGGCTTCATCGAATGTTAAACAACGTCGAAAAACAGAGTCAATTCCTTGACGGTAAAGAGTATCCCCGAGGATAATGTATTGAAAATCTTGATAGCGTATGCGACGTCGTTCAGTACTAGACAAAGCAGGCTGGAAAGTCTGGGTTTGGAGATATATAATGATATCCCCATACCAAAGATCATCAGTGCTAATAAGGAAAAGAGATTCATCGGGTAATGAATCTACTGCTACATTTTCAGTTGCTGAATGAGGAAAATCGCATATCAACTCAGCAAAAACTAATGACTTCTTAGACTTGGCGCGTTCGAATTCCAAGTCAAACTCCTGGAGTATGAAAATCCATTTGGAGTACTTGCCCCCAATAAATTGACGTGTCAAAATATGTTGCATAGGGTTACAATGAGAAATCATCGTAGTCTTACGTGAGAGGATATAATTCCGAAAGCGTTGGACAACTTGAATGACAGCCAGGGCAAGTTTTTCAACATGTTGATACTTGATTGCAGTTGGTGTGAGAGTTTGACTCAAGTAGTAAACAACATGTTCGTGGTGTGCATCATCCTCTTGGACAAGAACCATGCCAATAGTGTACTCCGAGGCAACAATATAAAGGAAATAATCGCGACTCTAATCAGGAGGAAAGAGAAGTGAAGCTCGCGTTAGGGACAACTTTAAGGCTTCAAAAGCATTGTTAGCAATGGTATCCTAGACAAACTTTGCATCATTCTTTAATAGCTGCATAAAACCACGAGTTATCTCGGCATAATTAGGCATAAAACGATGAAGAAAGTTTTCTTTCCCCTGCAAACTTTGCAACTGGCACAATGTAGAAGGAGGAGAGAGATTAAGGATCGCCTCAACCTTAATAGGATCCACTCGGATCCCTTGACGCGAAATGATAAAACCTAGAATACGGTCGGATTCTATGCAAAAAATGCATTTATGAGGATTTAAATGTATATGATAGAACCGACAACGAACGAAAATGGCTCGGAGGTGGGAAGGGTGATCGACTCTACGCATAGAATGAGCAGGTAAATCGTCCAAATAGGGTTGAATGATATGCTTAATATCATGAAAAGCATAAGAAATAGCACGTTGAAACGTCGCACCAACATTCTTAAGACCGAAGGGAAGTTTCCTATAGGAAAAAGTACCCCAAGGAAAAATAAAAGCAATCTTATGTTGGTCCTCGGGAGCGATGTTAATTTGATTATAGCCAGAGAAACCATCCATGAGAGAGAAGATTTCGCTGTCGGCACAGTCATCGACAATCTGGTCGACGAAAGGGGTTGGAAAGTTGTCTTTTGGACAAGCTTTGTTAATATCCCTATAATCAACACATACACAAATACTGCCTCCTTTCTTATCAATTGGAACAGGATTGGAAACCCATTCTGTGAGAGCCACTGGATAAATAAAACCGACTTTTAGAAGTTTTTCAACTTTGAGCTTGATAGTTGTTGCTTTATGTGGGTGGATCGGACGAAGGCGTTGCTGGACAGGTTTAGCTCTGGGGTATGTATTTATCTCATGTACAACAATTGCAGGGTCGATACCTGGCATCTCTTCGTAGCTCTAGGCGAAGATGTCACAAAATTCTTTGAACATAGATGTATAAGTGATGATTTCGTTGGAAGAACACGAAGCTCCAATGTAAACATTTTCAACAATTCCAGGTTTAATGGATATGTCAATGGGAATCGTGGGTGAGATGTTACTTAAGTTCCCTTCAGCAAACACATCGTGTAAAGTCATGGGAACCGTTGAAATAACAACAATAGTTGATGGAGTCTAAATCCGTTGGTAGTTCTCAAGAGTCTGTTGCTCCAAAAAAAGTATGGAACGATGATGTCCATCATCCCAAGGGGTGTCCTCCATGACAGACATGATCATCTCGTCAGTGGGAAAAATAACATGAAAAGGATCGGGAGACAACTCATCAAGAGAAGAGGTAGAAGGTATTTCCGATTGAATGTCTTGATAAGCAGACTCAACCGGACTTAACAACATTACGTCGCCGAAATGAAGATGATCTCTAGGGTCAGGGAAAATCCAAGGGTCGTATGATGCAGGAAGTTCGTGAGGCACGGTGGAGATCATGTTGACAGAAGCAATTGACGGGCGTGGAACATTGGGCGGTGGAATGGGAAAAGTACCCATTAATGAGGAGTCCTTTAAAACGCCTACACCGACGTTCTCATAACCTGGTGGGGTTTTAGCAATAAATGGCACGTTGCCAGTACGTGTATCAGAATTGAAGAAGGCAAGTTGGTCAACAGTAACAACCTTTCCTTGATGAGGAAAACGTACTACACAGAAAATTGTTGACACAACGGCGTGCATGGAATCGATCCAGCTACGACCAAGTAGAAGATTATAATCAAGAGGAGCGTCAAAGAATTCCACTTCAACTGGGACCGTCTTACCTTCTAGTGTGATAGGCAACGAAGGAAGAACACCGTAAGGCTTAAAACCAGAGCCATTGAAGGCTTTAAGAGTGTTTTGTGATTCATTCAAGGGAGGAGAGCCAATGACTTTCCAACAAGCAAAAGACATTACACACGTTGAGGCACCCTTGTCGATAACAGTTTGACAAATGTTCTTGTCAGAGACAACAACATGTATCTGGAACGCGATTTGAGGGGGTAACCTTGGAATATGATCATCTAAGTCAAAGACTATGATATTCGTATCTGTCGGATCAATTCCACCTATAGCTTTCAACAGTGCCTTCCATTGTGCAGGACAATACTAAAGGACTTCAAGGGATGACATCGCTGAAGGTGCCTGGGCCAGATCTTCAACAATGCTGTAGTTCTGGGCCGCACGAGCATGAGGATTGAAAGACGATTTCCTAACGACACCCTTTGGGGGTGGTCGTAGAACTGTATAAAGTCTTAGTCGTTCGAGATGAAGAGGACCGTTAGTAGGTGGAGTCGCGGGAGAGGGTTGGACCAAAGCAGGAGGTACATCATCAACCTTCTCCTTAGATGGAGTATAATCTTTGGCTCTAGTCGTGAGTGCAACTTTTTTTTCTTAGAATCACCAGTACACATTAAAACATATGATGTCGTAGAAGAGGAGGGTTGGTCTTGAATGACCAACTGAGCCTGTTGTTGATAAGGGAAGGTTTGGGACAAGACAACCAGTGTAGATGGTTTGGGAGCTCCTTGAAGGAACTTCGTGACCTCAGCACGTCGTGGACAATCCTTCGTGTAATGATCGTCACCACAGATAAGGCAAGGGTAGTGGGGTTTGCGATTATCCCGATCTTCAACAGGAGTGGTTTTAGTTTGCTCTGCTTGATTATTATTTTTGCCCTCCTTATTCTTGCCTCTCCCCTTTTTAGATTTATTTTTACTGGCTGGGGTAGATTGGACAGAATTAACCTCAGAATTTTTACCGGTGGGAGCGGAAGGAGACGGAGCATTTTGAACATTAGAAGAAATAGATTTAGGGGTGGTGTTTGAAACATAATGTGAGTGGGCCTGGGCAGTAGCAATCACACCGTCAGGTGCATGCGAGGCAGCTGGAGTAGTTGAAGTGATGGAAGTACCAGGATGAGGTAATTCAGGTAGCAAATCATAAGGTGTTCCCGTTTGCGAATAAACAAGATAAAGATATTGAGCACGACTTATAGCCTGCTCCTCCATGAAAACACCACCCATGGAAATGTCCTTACCAATTTCATTCACAAATGATTTTGTAAACCATTCTACCAGTAATTGATCAGGTAGTTCAAGTTTAATGAGACGTCGATGTCTTCGCCACTCATGAATATGATCAGATATAGGAGTTCCTTTAGTCTATTTGAAGGAAGTCAAAATCTTAGTCCCGGTATCATAACGGATCGATAACTGGTAATGTGTAAGGAAAGCCATAGCTAGGGTGTTGAAATCAGAGAAGAAACCTCGTGGCAATTCAATATACCACTTTGTAGCAGAACCGGTAAGGGTTCGTTGAAAAAGACGTAAACGAATAGAGTCATCCATCAATGAGTTGGATGAACACCATAGGTGAAAAGTCATAACGTGATTGTTCGGGTCCTCTCCCACTTCTCCGTCGAATTTAGGGATATCCGATGGAAGCTTGGATGGAATAACAGGCCATTGGGGAGAGTGACGAATAGGATCATTTAAAATCCTAGAAAAATCCGGCAAATCCAAAGTAGAAAGAAAAGGTAACTGTCGATTCACCTGTGGGTACTGGTGGCTTTGGGGTGGAAGCCTTGTTGGAAAACCAGTAGGATTGTAAGCAGTCTGTCCAGATAGATTCGGTGGTGGTTGGAGCGGATAGTAGTTCCAAGGATTGTAACCTTGAGTTTGAGCAGGGACCTGAGTTTGAGCATTTTGACCTTGACCCCAAATAGGATTGGGTATACCTGGATATGGTTGACCTATAGTAGGGACAGGCTGCTGCCCCCCAGGCATTTGAGGAAGATTTTGTATCATATGATTCCAACACTGGGCCAAAGAAGGGGGTATATTTTGCCCAAAAGGTGGGGTTGGTCCCCCTATCGTAGGTGGAGTTCCAACCGGAAGTTGTGTCCCAATCGAAGGTTGTGTAGTAACTGGAATGTGTCCGATAAGAGGAGGTTGAATTGTACCACCTTTTCCACCAATGGGAATCTGCAAGTTTGGTGTAATGGACGGGATAGTGCCACTAGGATTGGGATTTCCAGAAGGAAATTGAGGGAGTGTCGGAATAAAACTCGGAATAGGATGCCCAGGAAAAGAAGGACCACCTGGAGAACCGGCAGGGGTTTGCGGAGGTGTTGGAAAAGAAGCATTCAACAAAGCATTCAATGCATGGTACCCAGGTGGTAGTGTCGGAATGACATTGGGTGTTCGTTGGGTGTTTATAGGAGAAAGACCAACTGTAGTTAACCCGGTAGGGACACTCGTAGTATTCGCGAGATGGGCCATCTCGGCAGGGAGAGTAAAGTTATAAGTAGTATTCACTGGTACAGACTCTGTCTCAGGAAATACCAGAGGGTTGATTTCAGAGACCACAGGCGAATCAGGACTAAAAAGGGTCCCGCGGAAATCACCGACAGACCAAAAAGGATCTTGGCCTTCTACACCGGGAAAAGGCCCAACGGGTGATCCAGAAGAGGTAACAACAGGTTCTCCAGAAGAATTTAATTGCATAAAGGGTTGTTCACCACGACGAATTCAAAATTCCTCTCTAGTATTGGTAATTTGAAAAGGTTCTAGAGAGTCAGTTGATTCCACTTGCGGTGTGGTAACAACTGCGGCTTCACCTTCCCGAGGAGAGCCCTCAGGTGTAGCTGTAGGCAAGGGTTGTGTACCGTCCAGATTATCTGGAGATAAACCTTTCATTCTACATGAACGACGTGGGGGAGCTATTGTAAACAAGTGACAAGCTCCGCGAAGAAAAACCTATGGTCAACTTCGAGAAACAAACAACACGTGCTAGTAAACAAAAGCTAGGAAGCAATCACCAAGCAAACAAGATCTTCTAATTTCGAAGCCACTAGTTGGTGATGAAATCCAACGTCGCAACAATGAGACCAGAAGGGGTGGGGCTAGGGAGGAAAAGTTACGTTGACGACCTGCTTAACGGACTTACTCCCTGGTGCAAGCTCTCACACAGAAGCGTGAGTATACCCTCCAAGGAAACTGAGTGAGTTTGGTCAACGTCAATTCCAGGTACCGTGAAAAATTTCCCCTCCACAGTCACCTCGGGTAAGAATCTAGAGAGATAGGCCACTAAGGTCACCACCAACAACAATAAATCCTGGGGGAATTGTTGATAGTCCGATCCACACGCAAGGGCAGGGTATCTAGCCTGAAATCAACTCAAAAGGCTTCCACTCATCATTGTGGGTATACCTCTGAGTGATCCCCGTAATACGTGCAATCTCTACACTGCTACCAACAAAGCAGGGTGAGTAACTCTTCCAATACCAATGTGACTTCATGCTTGACCCTTGTGTGAGAAGGGCTTCCCATGACAAGATGTTGCAAATGGAATTTTGACACTCCCTAACACAATATGCTATTGTGTGTTTTGTGCTTTTGGAGAGTGTATCTCTCTTCCTACTCCAAAGTGCTAGCCTAGCTAAATGTTGGTGTAAAAGAGCCCTAGAAAAGAGTTACTAGATAAATTTTATGATTACGTAGTGTTATTAAAGGCCGTTGTTTACTCAAAGGTAACGGAAATGAAACTTATGTTGTATGACTCTGACCCAACAATGCAATGATGAGAATGAAAAATATCACTTTTCGTTCGATGAATCCTATGTATGGGAGAGAGAGAGAGTTTTCTAGATCAATCTTGAACTACAATGCACAATTTTCGTTCAAATGCCAATGCAAACAACCACTTATCAAATGAAAATTCTCTATTGTGTCTTTTTCAAATACTTCAACAAGCTCAATAATTTGATTTTGCAATTTTTTCTAAAAACAAAAACAAGTTTTTGAAAGAAAAACCTTGTGTTCACTTTCCAAAAAGGACGACCCTCACTATGCCAATGAGAGCACAGAAAATCAAATCAACGAACAAGCAAATAACCCAATCCACTCTTTGAATGAAAGCAAAAATAAAGAGCAAACCAATTTTAGTCTTTTCAAATGCAAAAGAAAATGATCTTTCAAACCAAAAGAAAATGGTTAAACCAAGCAAACTTAACTTTCAACCAATCACTGGATCTTAACTAATCAAACTCACTTAGATTCCGAAGTCAGAGAGAATGGTTTTGCCAAGAAAATCCAAGAAACAAAATTCAAGTCCAAAATGACAAGAAAAGCCTTGAAACCCTAAGACTGTTCATGTACGCAAACAAAGACAATAAATACATCAATCAATGGTCTAGGAAACTCATAAAAGGTAATCCAACTGATCTGGGCAGTTAGAAAGACCAAAACTCAATTTCAAAATTTTGAAAAAGCATGTTCGCAGGCAAGCAATATTACACAGTGCAAGAATCACTGATTCTCCCAGGTGACCCTTGAGCAGGGTGCGAGAACCTCGCACTAAAACCTATAGGCAGGGTGCGAATTTTACCAATTCTCGCAGGCTACAATGAAGTGCAGTGCGAGAATTCTTGAACATAATAAAAAAATTGAAAAATGAAGCAAAATTCAAAAAGGCTTCTGGACTCAGAAGGTCTATCAGGATATCCTGAAGACTCAGAGACTGATAGGACAAGAGACAAATGAAACTAGAGCAAATGGCCACAGAAAAATATCAAAAACCACAAAGAAAATGGGATTGATCCCCAGTGGAGTCTCCAATTTTGTTATTGGATAAATCCATAAGTGCAGACACAAACCGATCTCCCTAGATCCACCTAGATCTAGAACAAAGCTAAACATAATAATACTCTTTCCCTAGATTTTGACTATAGAATGAACTAGGAGGAAAGAACAAGTTACATACCTTATAATCGCTTCCTATAGTCTTTGTTGCTCCTGCTTCGCTCCAGTGCTCTTGTGCAGCCAAGATCAAGACAACACAAACCAACCAAAGTGAAGAAAGCACAATCTATTCAACAATTAATCTATGTATATGATCAAGGAGTTATACAATAAAGTGGAACTAGCTTTATGGGAAAGGGACATATTATTGTATCATATTGATGGAAAGTAAAGATTACAACTTGAGCCTTGATGTTGCAAACTTCCTTTCGATGACCCTTGGCTCTGACACACACACTTGCTCACTTGCATGAAGAAGATCAACCACCTTTGATAAACTTGCTGGAGTTTCCTAACTGTTATAGCATCGGTCCTTCACACAGTCTTTCACCAATTCTCCAATGTCTTTCTTGACCTTGTTTGCTTCTAACTTTTTCCATGAGAATTCTCTCAATATATAGGAGAGAATGAATTATTTACTTAGATAAGAATGATCCCAAAATATCAGGGAATCGAGTACTAGGATAATCATTCGAATGCCATCTCATCCTTCTAGAAGATTCCCTTCTAGAATCTTCGAGAATTCATATTTTTCCCGTCTTTAGAAAGAGTTCGCACCCTAGCAGTTCAACACAGTGTGAACTTCTCGCACCCTAGCTTAAGGCAGCCTGCGAGAATCATGAATTCTCGCAGGTAAATATACTAGCAGCCTGCGAACATTCAAAAATGTGATTTCTGGAAAGAGATGAAGGTAACTTTTCTCAGGAGAAAGTTCCAATGAAGAGCTTGAGTACACCATCATCAATACATCATCATGATGACCAAAATTATGGGTAACAATGTGTTTAACCTGTTTGGAGGAGAAATAAGTTGGATGAGAAAAAGATAGGCTATAGTGGCACTTTCAACTACAAAATCTGAATACATGGTAGCCGCTCATGCAAGTAAGGAAGCAATACGGTTACAAATATTTTTTCAGGTATTGGGTTGGTACAACAAGATGCAATGATAGATTGTGACAGTTAGAGTGCAATATTTTTGGTGAAGAACCCAACTTATCATTCAAAGACAAAGCATATTGATATTCAATATCACTTTGTGAGAGACATGGTTGAAGAAAAGAAAGCATTTCTTATGAAGGTGGACACTTTGAAGAATATTGTAGATTCATTAAAAAATCTGTGAGAACTGACAATTTCTCTTGGTGTAGAGGATCCATGGGCATTGTTTCCCTGGATTGTTGACTATGTAACCCTTTAACCCCCTGTATTCAAAGAAAACAACAAGTGGGAGAATGTTGGGTATGTGTTATATTATTTGCATGAGTAGTAGTGTTTGTGTTGCACCGAGTGCGTAGGGTTTAAGGGGGGGGTGCAATGCCCTTGAGAATTTTTTTGCCTCGAGAAATGTGTCACATTCTTCCTCATTTTTTCATGTTGCCTCGATTTTCGTGTCCATTGATGGTTTTCTATTTCTAGTTAAGGAATTAGAGTTTTTGAATAATCTAGGTCATTGGTTTAGGGTTTTGGATGTTGTTGGATCCTATATGTATATTGTATTGTAAACAATGTATCACTATGAATGAATATAGAATATGTTGGTTTTCTTGGTTTGGGTTTCCATGGGAAAAATATCTTTGTAATGTTTGTATTTTCCATTGTATCTTTTTTTTTTCTTTTACTGAAAATATGTTTGCAGTAAATATTGTACAAGGTTAAAATATACAAATCTGAATCAATGAAACTAACAAATAAAGGAGTCTCCCCTGAAATGTAATGTATCCCAAACTGAAGTGTCCCACGAACATACCAAAGTATCCTTTTAGCTTCTTTTCAATTACTTTCATGGGTTGTTTGCATATACCGGGAAATAATACCAATAGAAAAGGAAATATCAGGATGGGTATGAGTCAAGTATAAGAGGCTACCAACTAATTGATGGTACAGGGTGGCATAAACTTTGGGAGAAGTACAAGTGGTAGTAAGCTTGACTCCAGACTAGAAGGGAGAAGGGGATGGTTTACAATCGTCCATTTGAAAGCGACAAAGAAGGTCACAAGCATACTTAGACTGGGAAATAAAAATTCCTTCATTGGTTCACAAAACTTGGAGGCTAAGGAAATAGTGCAAAAAACCTAAGTTTGTCATTTCAAATTTCTTCTTAAGGCTAGTTTTCACATGGTTTAAAATTTTTGAGTCACTACCAATAAGGATAAGGTCATCAACATAAAGGAAAATTATTATGAGATGGCTTCCTACTTTCTTGGTGTTGGCACAGGGGCAAACCCATGGTTCAACACTTAACAACACACCAAGGGCCTTTTGGCCCTTGGTTAGGTATTAAGGAAGAAAAGAAAGACTAAAGAAGAAGAAAGACGAAGTACAAAGTGCGTGGAAGGCACACAAACTGAGGAGGGGTCGAAGTGGTTAAAGAAGCATAAAAGAAGGAGTGAAGTAAGGGAAAACAAGTGATTGGAAGAGAAGATCAAAGAGGAAAAAGAAACAAAGAGGATAGATCGTGGACAAGTTAGCAAGTGGAAGAGGACACCAATGGGTGATTTGGAGCACCTCATGGAGAAGAAGGAATAACAGGTCAATGAAGCCCTTAAAATGCGGGTTATGTGGACCTAGGGTTTTGGACCTAGGGTTTTGACACCTAGGCTTCGGTCTAAGGTTGTCTACGAGTCATGAAATATATAAATAAAGGTTTAGAAGAGTTGAGAGGGTTTCTTTTGTTGTTGGTGGTGATAGCAATATTGAGATATAGAAGTGTCTCTGTTGTAGAGAATTCTTGTATTATGGATCTTCAGCTGGGTGTGAAGATCAACTTTGCAGCTGGGTGCGCAGGGAGAGGAAATAAAGAGGAGAGAGAGAGAAGGATTTGCAGCTAAGTGCACAGATAGAACTGTATGTTTTCAGCTATTATATTAAGAAACACAGTTCTGTGGACGTATCCCTAGGGAGAGGGTGAACCACGTAAATCTTGTTGTTCTGTATGATTGATGTTGTGTTTTTTGCTATCTGTTATACTGTTATTGCATGGTTGTTTTCACCATTAAAGATAGGAAGTATAAACTAACTTTGCGAGTCTAGGTATAATATTGTTAAAGAACCTCTAAGTTATATTAGATTATTGTTCTGGAATCATTTTTCATTTCCTATGGTTATACGCACCTGTGTCCTACAACCCCCCTTATTGCTACTTTCGATGAGACTTCATCTGCTTCGCAGGTGTTGCTGAAAGGGACAACAGTTAGGTTTTGTTGGTGCAATGTTAAGAGTTGAACCTTGGGTTTTCCCCTGTGCCAAAAAATGGTTCCGTTGCTGGGACATGGATATTTTTGAGGGAATTTCAAGGTCGTTCCCATCAAATACAAAGATTCAGAAGTGTATAGAAGAATAGGAAAGGGACTTCATCGAAGCTCAGAATAAGAAACCTAGCATTAGTACAAAAGATTGGTTGGGGAGGTACATATTTACTGACGTGCATGATATTTTCTTTGCAGGAGTTCACAAGGAATTGTATGAGTGGCTAGCCAGACTAGCAGACACTTAGTTCGAAATAAGATCTAGACCACCTATGGGTTGGACAATGACGCTGATTAAGAAATTCAAGAAAGTCGATAACGCTGTGTCTAGAGCGGTGGATATTTGGTTTGATAACACTATTGGAGGATACATTACTTAATTTTCTATTGACAGAGTGGAATCATATAGCCAAGCAGACCCAAGCAAAGAGATATTTCTTCAAGGGACCTAGAGGAAAGTTTCTAAACTCTTTAAAGCTGAAGATTAATATGTTATTGCATGAGAAGAATATCCTTAAGATATAGTAATCAGTTGGATTTTGAATCTAATGTTTAGGAATTTAGACAACAACAGTGACACAAAATCTGGACATACACGTAGTGGGAGATCATTCAAAAAGGTTCTTCTTGCGAACCTATTTAAGCAGAATTACAGGCCATTGGAACAAGACGAAGATTTCTACAATGGAGAAGAAGTAGGGAGATCATATGAAGAATATTCAGAGTTCACAAGGGCAGAGGAAGCGGAGGCTGAGGAACTTCACTGAGAAGAACCAACAACTTCAGGGACTGCACCTACTGTCGAAGTAACTATTGCTACTCCTCTTGTTGTTTTAGCAACAATAAGTAACCAGAGTAACCAGAGTAATCAGAGCACTCAGAGCACTGTTACAAGCAGTTTAGTACATAATTAGTTGGGAAAACAAGGAAGATCCATGGCATATGAAATGAAGTTACCCATTTTCAGGGGAGATGGATATGAGGATCTTGACCAGCACTGGTTCTTATGCGAAGCTGTATGGAGCATTATGCAAGTCACCGACGAAGCTGTTAAGAGAGATCAATTTAGTACTACCTTGAGGGATCATGCACTGAGTTGGTATATGAAGTTTGTTATAGGATCTGTACAACCTAAGCCATTGAACGACATTAAGACTATGTTGACTGTAGAGTTCAATAATCTTAAGTCAGAGTCGCGGTGCATTACAAAGTTGAAGGA
Source organism: Picea engelmannii (assembly GCA_009831015.1). NCBI lineage: Eukaryota > Viridiplantae > Streptophyta > Pinopsida > Pinales > Pinaceae > Picea > Picea engelmannii. Next base: position 188,050 of record ML784728.1, read on the forward strand.
AATCAAGAAGAAGGTAACTGAACCTGTTTGGGAGTTTGATCAGAGGTTTAAGACCTTGACATGCCTTTTAAGTTTTCAGATTCTCAACGAACAACATAAGGAATGGTTCATTGCCTCTCTCCTGCCACACATTAGAGTTCCTTTGATGCAATATAAGGTCTCTTCACAGGCTGAGGCATTAAAAATTTTCATGACACTAGAAGCAGCCCCTGTAGGAGAATCCAACCTAGGTATGAGTCATATTTTGAAGAAATTAACTAGTTTATCTTTATAGGTTGAAGACATGAAGAAGGATAAAGGAAAGGAGAAAAGAGAAGAAATTTGGTGTATCAGATGTAAATCAAAGGGCCATGACAAAGAGAATTGTCCCTTATTTAATGAATACTTGGCCTCTGGAGCCCCTAACGCTTTGAATCAATCTATTGTACCCTAGTGCGAGGTATGTAGAACTAGACATCACCCTGATGAATGTTATTATATGCATAAATATGTCCAGAAACCCACCAATATCTATTGTACATTCTGCAAATTTGTGGGGAATGATGAGAAGGATTGTAGGGCTTATGACCACATGGATGAAATATCAAGGGATGCATATAAAATTCAAGGACAACTACAATAAGAAGGAAATGTTGCGCAGTTCAATTCCCTAGGAAGAGGAAACTTCAACCCTCATGGTGGGTTTAGAGGAAGAGGATGAAGAGTTGTGCAAGAACTACAACACTTGATAAGACAATATGAAATCAAAAGAATAGATCCTCTTTTGAGTAGAGATGTGAATCAAGTATCTAGAAAAAGGAGGACAAGCAAGGAACTACACCTTAGTGCTCAGATTGGAGACTACGATGTGGATTATGTGGTCCTCGACCTGGGATAAGAAGTAAATGTTATGGTGAATTAGACTTGGGCACTGATGGGAAAAACTAAATTGATTTACTCTCCTATTATGATCAGGATGGCTAATCAATAGGCGGTGAGCCCCTTTGGAAAACTAGAGCATGTCCCTGTAGACATCGATGGAGTGAGGACATTTGCAGACTTCATAGTGATTGAGATAGTTTATGATAGTTGTCCCTATCCTGCGTTGTTGGGTATTGATTGGGATTTCAAAAATTTAACTTTTGTTGATCTAAAAAAGAGAAGAATGGCATTTTAAGGTGATGGCCTTAGGGTCATTGCACTCCTTGATCCTGATGAAGGTCACAGATACACAGAACCTATAAGGGAAGAATACTGAACCTATGAGCTAGAGAATATCTATAAACTGACAGCAGGACAACAATATTATATTAATCCTACAACAGATGGAAATCTAAGTTGGTGAAGTGAAAGTGCATGCTCATCAGATTCAAAATAAGCTTTGGAAAATTGGCAGAATATAATGTATGAAGTCTCTATGCGGAGGTGTGCCAGATTGACTAAAGTAGTTCGTTGGATTGGCACATAAGTAAGTAATATTCCTACATTTGATGGCTTGAATACTTTAGAGACATTTCTATTTGAATTTGAAGAAATTGTACTAGTACAACAAAGGTTGTTGGCACTAGATGAAGCCTTGAAAGCAACGCCAACTAGATGGTGGGAAACACACAAGAAGAACATCACAGAGTGGGTACAATGTCACACCTTGATGACATTGCACTTTTTAGACCAAGATGAAGGTTGTGCAGTTCGATACACAGGTCAGAGTTGTCCTAAGAACCATGTGAGAAGTTGTGAGGAATCCCAGAGAAGCATTCCCAAAGAACAATGGGTACATAAGTTCATTAACACAGTAGATACTACACCTATCAATTGGTATCTTCAAACAGAACTATGCTTAGTCACTATAGATTGGTATGGTATGACCCATAAATTTATAGCTAAATTCCTATTTGAAAGTCAGTACCCCACAGTAGATCATGCTTTACAAATTGTAATACAAAAGGTCTTTGAGGAGGCACTTAACCCCCCTCTTGACCAAGAAGAATATGAATGGACTGTGCCTCTTCATTGGTTACAAGTTTCTATAATATTAATGCCAATGAGGATGATGAACCTAGGAATGTGAACATCTCAGAAACTAAAGGACAAAGAGACATACAAGGGCTAGGGATTGAAGTACCTTTTGTGGGGAAGCCCATTAAAATTAATAAAGTTAATATTGGAGAAAAACAAGCACCTAAGTTGGCTAATGTTGGAGACTATTGTTGGGTATATGTGTTATATTATTTGCATGTGTGTGTGTGGGTGTGTCAGATATGACAACTGCATCTGACGATCCCTACCACTAGAACTTTATTGTGTGCACTGGGCACTTTCCTAGGGGGGTCCCAGGGGGGGGGGCAGGTATGCCCCCCCCTTGGTTACACGCAACGTTAGAAAATGGGTGGTAGCCCAGGGCAACGCCCCAAAAAAATTTTTGGGCGGTTTTTGCTATTTTTAGCGGATTTGTAAATTAATCCTAGATTAAGGGATTAGGGTTTTGGTATCTATAGAATACCTAAAAACATTGTATATATTGTATGGTGAATGGTGAAATTCAATATAATGAATATAAGAAAGGTTTTCTCAGTTGAGGGTTTCCGGTATAAAATCTCTGTGTACTCTGTGTATGAGCCATTGATTAATTTCTGTATTGCTTAAGAATCTATATGCATTGGTTTACTTTGCAGGTTTAAATTTTCATGTGGTATCAGAGCTCGTTTTTGGCTTCAGAGGGATGCCTTTGTTGTTGAGGGTTTGGCTCGGTCTTGATAGATCAAGTTTATCTTGGGTCTGTGATAAACCTAGGTTTAGTGGGAGCTTTTGCAGTGGAGATTCGAGTAAAGAAAGAGGAATGGTGAGCTCATCTAGAATCGAGATAGAGAAGTTCAAC
>ML784728.1:204656-226899 GCA_009831015.1 Picea engelmannii
TCTGGGAATGGAGATTAAAAGAGATCGTGCAAACATGAAACTCTGGTTGAATCAAAGAAAATATGTTGAGACGATATTGCAGAGGTTTAATATGCATGGAAGTAAACTGGTCAAGGTTCCTATTCCTATAGGTGTAAAGTTATTTACAGATCAGTGTCCCAAGAAATAGGAAGAAGAAGAGGACATGTCCCATGTTCCATATGTCAGTGCAGTTGGCAGTTTGATGTATGTAATGGTTTGTACTAGACCATACATTGCACATGTAGTGGGATTTTTGAGCAGGTATATGTCAAAACCAGGGAAGGAGCATTGGATAGCAGTAAAAAGGGTCTTCAAGTATCTTCGTGGCACCACCAGTTATGGATTGTGCTACCAAGGAAGACTGGGATTAGACAGAGTGGTGGACATACATGTCTTTGTTGATGCAGACTAGGTTGGAGATCTGGATCGTAGAATATCTACAAGTGGGTATGTGTTTAACCTATTTGGAGGAGAAATCAGTTGTATGAGAAAAAGATAGGCTGTAGTGGCACTCTCAACTACAGAAGCTGAATACATGGCAACCACTCATGCAAGCAAGGAAGAAGTATGGTTACAAAGATCGTGTTTAGGTATTGGGTTGGTACAACAAGCAGTGAGATTAGACTATGACAGTGAAAGTGCAATATTCCTAGCAAAGAACCCAGCTTATCATTCGAAGACAAAGCATATTGATGTTCAATATCACTTTGTGAGAGACATGGTTGAGGAAAAGAAGGTGTTGCTGGAAAAGGTTGACACTTTGAAGAATGTTGCAGATTCATTAACAAAGTTTGTGAGCACAGAAAAGTTCTCTTGGTGTAGAGAAACAATGGGCATTGCTGCCCTAGATTGTTGACTATATAATCCACTGGACCCCTGGATGTAAAGAAAACAACAAGTGGGAGAATGTTGGGTATATGTGTTATATCCTTTGCATGGGTGTGTGTGGGCGCGTCAGATACAACAACTGCATTTGATGATCCCTACCACTAGAGCTCTGCCGTGTGCGTTAGGTTCTTTCCTAAGGGGGTCCTAGGGGGCGAGGAAGGTATGCCCCCCCCCCTGGTTACGCGCAGGGTTCGACAACGGGTGGTAGCTTGGGGCAGCGCCCCGAAATTGTTTTTGGGTGGTTTTTGCTATTTTTAGCAGATTTGTAAATTAATCCTGGATTAAAGGATTAGGGTTTTGGTATCTACGGAATACCTAAAAACATTGTATATATTGTATGGTGAATGGTGAAATTCGATATAATGAATATAAGAAAGGTTTTCACGGTTGAGGGTTTCCGGTATAAAATCTCTGTGTACTCTGTGTATGATCCATTGATTAATTTATGTATTGCTTAAGAATCTATATGCATTTCTTTACTTCGCAGGTTTAAAATTTACAACTATTGGGATGATGCTACTATTAGTAAGATTAGAGAACTATTGCATGAGTATCAAGACTTGTTTCCGACCAAGTTCACAGACATGAAGGGAATAAAAGGGCCCATGGGAGAAATGAAGATTCCTTTGAGAGAAAATGCAAGGCCTATCAAGAAGAGGCCTTACAAACTGAATCCCAAGTAAAAGAAGAAAGTTAAGATTGAATTAGATAGAATGTTGGAAGCATGAATCATAGAACTAGTTGAAAAATATAAATGGATCATGTTGGCCCTTGACCAAGTTTTGGAGAAACTTGGTCACGTTTGACCAATTTTGGGACTTCGACAGGCTGGTTGAAGAAAAAGTGCAAGGAGAAGTAGATATCACGAGATATCAGCCCTTTCTCAGGGAATTTTTGGTTTTAGGGTTTATGTAATGGGTATGGGATGTTAGCCCATGCGTTTACCCATGTTTAGGACCTTTTGTAATGTATAAATAGACATCTAGGCGATGTAAGAAACAAAAGTGATCTAGGGAATATGGTGTTAAGTGCTAGAGTTTGATCCATCTGATTGCAAAGGCTTTGTTCTTACTGTGTGTTAAGAACTTGTAGAGCTAAGTGCAAGTGAGTTTAAGAAGCTTGTGTACAGATTATAAGAAGGCTTTGTGATCAAACCTAGCTCAGGGAAGGAGGATCTGGCAAGGTGCGCGCAGATTTCTTGTCCTATGCAGAGTGGGTTCCTGTATCTTTGTGCTTGTAGAATATTGAGAGAATACAATAATAAAGAGAAGAGTTGGTGGACGTAGCCCCAGACTGGGGTGAACCACATATATCTTATTTTATGGTTGCTTTGTGCATTATAGTTGTTATGTTATTGATGTGATGTATGCTTAGTGCAATGATATATGTTAAATGCATATGATATAGTAGCTTAGTGCTTATTAATGTGAATGAATGATAGATCTAATGTGTTAAGTACTTGGAAGTGTTATATCTGGTTGAATACTACATTGTTCTGTAATTAGGATTTGAATCTGCGATGTAAATAAGGACTAAATACTGATGAATGTTAACTTCTAAGTGCTCTGTTAAGGTATTGTAATCACATATCTATGTCCTAGTTAGGTTGCAGACATCTGAGTCCTGCAACCCCCCCTGCCTCTACCTCGGGTGAGACTTCATTTGCTTCACAGGTGTAGATGAAAGGGATGATAGTTAGGGTTTTGTTGGTGCACTGTTGAAGCGTTGAACCCTGGGTTTTCCCTTGTGCCAAAAAATGGTTCTATTACTGGGACCTGGAGCTGTGATTTCTAGGAACTGAAGAAAAGAGAAATCTCTGTGCGTAGATTTGCTGCCCTAGTGAACAGTGTTCTACTTGACTTGTGAAGCTCTGTGCTAAGAAGAGAAGTCTGATCTGAAGAAAAGAGGTAAGATATTGAAGCTTTGTGCTTTGATAAAGGTAAGATATGTGAATTTTTTTATTTCGAAAGAATGGATCTAGGTATGTTTAATAGATTTGGTCCTAGTATAAAAACTAGGGTACAACTAGAAGAAAGAAGATTTGATATGAATAGATCTGATAAGAATAGTGAAAGATATGTTATTCCTATGCATAGAAAGAATGTTTGGACTAAAAAATGGATGTAGGATCCTAGAAATAATTTCTTGCAGGTTAGTTACTGTGATCCCAGTGCGCAGTACAAGAAATATTGGGGGTCATTTAAATGAAAGAGAGGATTAACTCTTTTCTATAGTTGAAGAAGACCGAGACATATTGCTAAGGAATTCCCTTGTAGAGAACCTATTTTCCTTTGTTGTAAGGCTACTGGACATCAAGTTTTGGATTTCCCTAGAATGATTGATAAAGTTGAAACAATGAATATGAGACAAGAAAACTATGAGACATGTGAAGAAACTAAGGATACGGTAGAAACCCAAAAAGAATCAAAGACTATATTATTAAAGATGAAAGAAACCTTGAACGATCACATAGATATAAACTTATCAGAGATATTAAAATAGAAGGAATGCATCAAAACAAGAATAGGAGACTTCGACATCGATTGTGTCCTGGATGAGGAAACATAGGTGAATATCATGACAGAAAGAACTTGGGAAATTTTGGGAAAACCCGCTATGGTTCCTTCATTGGGAGGAATAGGATTATTTAGAGGAAATTTGATAACCCTATGTGGAATAATTACCCAGATACCTATGAGTGCTCATGGCACTTTGATAGAAGAATAATTTGAGATCATTAAATTTTTTGAGAATAGCACCCCATTTTCTATTTTGCTAGGAAAAACCTAGATTGAGAAAGATCAGATATGGAGGAAACAAGAAGACGAGGATCTAGAACATAAAAAGAAAGAACTAAGAGATTTCATGGCTAGGAGAATAACACACTTACTGAAAGAACAAGAGTACCAGTCGAAGATACTAAGGACCAAAGATCTGGACGTCGAAGTTGGAAGAACACAAGAAGACTTGAAACACCTGTCTATACAAGAGAGTAAAGAACCTACCCCAGAAAGAAAAGAAGTATTACCCTCAATGTTAGGGTCCTAACCCGCACATAGGTAGATCAATATATTCGGATGTAATAAAGGTCAATATTAATAAGGTGTTTCAATAAAATAGAATAAAGAGGATGTAAGAAGAACTAATAGAAGCTTCCACTTCTAGAAGGATCTTCCTCTAGATGTTTCTCTTGATATACATATTTAGTATAAATAAGGGTCGAGGGTATGAAAAACCTAGCTTGAAGATTATTGTAACAGAGCGTTGCTCGACTGGAGGTTGCCCCCTCGAAGAGACCTATGAACATTGCTTTCTGAATCAAAGTGTTATTTTTGTTGTTGTTCTTATATCATTTATGTGTTATTGTGGAGATTATGCTGGTTATATTACTGTTATTCTACCATTTCTAGCATTTCATTTATGTTCTGCATCTTTTTATATCTGGTATATTGCAAGTGGTATCAGAGCACTTTCCTTGGCAAAAATTGTGGGAATTTTTTTTCCAGGGTAGAGACATATTCCAGCGTCTTTAAGCCACAGAGATCTGGCGTTACGTGCATAAACCCACGATTGAGGGATTCATACATGCAGGAAATACAAGTGGTTCTTAAGAGCACATCTATTGGCCACCCTTGTAACCCCTGTTGGTACCCCTTCGAGTGGTAGCGCATCAGACAACACCTATGTATGGATCAACCTAGATTTCCTGAATCCCTCGTTAGATAAACCTATCGACCGTCGGACTGTTATAGTGTCACCGAGAACAACACTCGGGAAGATACTCTCTAGTAGCTGGGTAGTTGGGTAGTACGCCTAAGGGTATGGTCTATCCTCCTTAGTTAGTAACCTAAGATATTGGGCCAAGTACTATTGTTGGACCCCGCACATATATCAGAGAGCTATAGCACAGGGCAAATCCTTGTCTGTAGAACCCTTGAATACCTAACCCTTGGGGGACAGAAACATAAACAAATTAAAACATACAAGATCTATTGTTGCGCAACTGTGTTCAATATGCCAAATAAATGCACATTTCTTTCTGGTTAAGCATTTGGGGATTTCATCAGTGCAGTATTCTTCAGACTGGAGTATAATTCCGCAGGTGTAAAAAAAAAAAAAAAGTCTGGAAATTGTTTCACCATTATTTGAGACCTATTCCATTGGATTCATCTCTTCTCCCTCATCAAATTCATCCATATCATTTTTCATCAAAATATTTGACCCCGCCCGCCCCTTTTCAGTTCACCCATCCTCATGGCCCATACCCATAGCCAAGACCTGGAAGCTCGCTTCAACACCTTGCAATCTGGTTTCCTTGAAACCCAAAAAGAAGTGAAACAACTCAGTGCTACTGTTGCCTCCATCGATTCGTCCATAAATGCTACCATAAATACAACCATGCAGTCCTCAATGGAGGAATTCAAACAAGAACTGACCACCCAGCTTGAATTTGTCTTTGCATCACTCTGCACCAAACTGAAGATCCCTACAGATGACCATTTCTCTGAAGCACCTCCAAAGACTGAAGGTAAAAATTCCTCCCATTCCCATACCTTTCAGTCCCATCACTTTCAACGTGACATACGCCTTTCGTAGGTGGATGTGACCAAATTTCATGGATCAGACCCCACTAGTTGGGTAACCCAAATGGAACATTATTTCTCTTTATACGACATTACAGATGAATTGGACAAACTCCGGTATGATGTTATCCATCTAGATCAAGAACGTTGGCAATGGTGGCAATGGAGAAAATATTCCCATCAAGGGTATATTTCTTGGACCCAATTTGTGACTAAGATTTATGAACGCTTTGACACGGACACCAACCATTTGGGCCATTTGACAAAGTTGAAACAATCAGGAACAGTAGAAGACTTCATAGTTGCCTTTGAGTGCTTGGATTTTCAAACAGAGGGCATGACTGATGCTTTATTTCGAGAGTGTTTTATCAGTGGCCTCAAGGAGGAGATTCAAGCCCATGTCCTCATGGCTCGACCCTCAACTTGGTTGGAGGCTACTAAAAGAGATAAATAAGCACAATAGGTTATATCCTCTCAAAACAAAAAACCCTCCTTTATCCCTCAACCTAAACTCGTAACTCCCACTACTCCCTCTGCCCCATTAAAAATCCAAAAATTGATCGGGGATGAAATGTATGAACGCCAACTCAAAGGTCTTTGTTATAATTGTGATGAAAAATATTTTCCGAGCCACAAGTGTAAGGAAAAAAATCTCTTTATGGCCATCTCTGAGGATATTTCGAAAGAGGATGTTGAAACTCCCCTTGTGTCTGAGTCACCTAAGATCACTGACATAACCCCTCCCTCAAACCCTCCCAAAGTCGAACCCATCATTTCCCTCAATGCTCTCACTGTCTTCTCCACTCCCCAAACCCTTAAGTTAATCGGTTACATCAAGCATTGGAAGGTCATCATTTTGGTTGATAGTGGAAGCACCCATAATTTTATTCATCACTACATTTCCCAAGAAACTCATTGCTACATCCATACTCTCAACAATTTCCAAATCATGATTGCCAATGGTGGTTCCATGAAATGTGGAGGGTGCTGTGAAAATGTGCGTCTCCAAATTAGTGACTACCACCTAAAATACAATATGTTTTATATCGACATGGGTGGTTGTGGCATTGTGTTGGGTGCAGACTGGCTAAGAATTTTGGGTCCCATTCTCATGGATTTTAAGGCATTAACCATGCAATTCAACCAGGAAGGCCACCAATATAAATTCCAAGGCATCACTGCTGGTTCACTTGAGGTCATTAGTTCCCATCGCATGGAAAATATGCTCAAGAAAGGTCATTCTGGTGTCATTGCCCAACTCCATGCCATACAAGCAACAAAGACACCCCCGGTGCCGCAAGACCTCCAAGCCCTCCTTTCGAAACATCAAATGGTATTTTCCACTACCCAAGGACTCCCTCCTTCCCATGGTGTTCATGATCATTCCATTCCCCTTGTACCCGGAAGCCTTCCTCCCAATATCCATCCATATCGCCACCCCTTTTCACAAAAAAATGAAATTGAGAAAATGGTCCAGGAACTCCTTAATGCAGGCATTATCCGCCCTAGTACGAGCCATTACACTTCTCCTGTAGTCATGGTCCTGAAGAAAGAAGGTTCTTGGAGAATGTGTCCTAACTTCCGTGCCCTCAACAAACTGACCATTAAAGACAAATTCCCCATTCCTGTCATTGATGACCTCCTGGATGAATTGAGTGGTGCCCAATTCTTTACTAAACTTGATCTTCACTTGGGCTATCACCAGATATGTATGAAAGAGGCAGACATTCCCAAGACGACCTTTCAAACTCATGAGGGCCACTATGAGTTTTTGTTCATGCCCTTTGGATTGTGTAATGCCCCCTCCACCTTCCAAAGCCTCATGAACCATGTCTTCTGTCCCTTTCTCCGTCATTTTGTCTTAGTTTTATTTGATGATATCTTCGTCTATAGAAAAACCTAGACATACCATCTTACTCATGTGGATCAAGTTCTCCATCTACTCTCTTAGCACCAACTTTTCCTGAAACAGTCTAAATGTGCTTTTGTTGCCTCAGAAGTAGAATACTTGGGTCATCTGGTTGGGAATGATGGCATCAGGGTGGATCCAAAAAAGATTGAAGCTATGCAAGAGTGGCCACACCAAAAGACTCTCAAAAGCTTTCGTGGATTTCTGGGCTTAACAGGGTATTATCGCAAGTTTGTTAAGAACTATGGAAAGATTGCAACACATATCACTACTCTCCTAAAAAAGAACTCTTTCACTTGGACTCCAACCACTGCTCAAGCTTTTTAAACCTTGAAGATGGCCATGTGCACCACTCTAGTTCTAGCCCTTCCTGATTTCACAAAGACCTTTGTGCTGGAATGTGATGCATCAGGGAAAGGAATCAACACTGTCCTTATGCAAGAGGGTCGACCTTTGGCCTTCACCAGCAAGAAACTGTATGAAAGGAATCTGGGCGAACCCATTTATGAAAAGGAAATTTTGGCTATTCTGCATGTCGTTGATCTGTGGCGACCTTATCTCTTGGGGAAACGCTTCCAAATTAAGACCGACCATCAAAGCCTCAAGTACTTTCTGGATAAACACATTTCCTCCCCGAAGAAACAAAAATGGGTGACTAAGCTCTTTGGATATGATTATGAGATCATTTACAAGAAGGGAAAAGACAATGTAGTGGCAGATGCATTGTCCCAAAAATATGAAGAAGAAGGATCCCTTTTTTCTCTTTCCTTCATTGTACCCGATTTGCTCCAAGATGTGTGCCAGGAATGGCTACAAGATCCCAAAAGTTCACATCTGATCCAACATTTGCAGACCAATGCTCCGGCTCCCCCAAGGTACTCTTGGCTCCAGGATGAGATTTGATACAAAGGCCATTTGTATTTAAGTAAACAATCAAATCTTAAATCCATGGTACTTTCTGAGCTTCATGCTACACCCATAGAGGGGCACTCAGGGTTCACCAAAACCTATGATAGGGTCAAGCGTTCCTTTTTCTGGGATGGTATGAAACATGACATTTGTAATTTTGTCACTGAATGTGAGGTGTGTCAATGCCACAAGGGAGAAATAGTCAAATCTCTGGGCACAATACAACCGCTTCCAATTCCACCTGCTATTTGGAAGGATATCTCTATGGACTTTATTATCGGATTACCCAAATCGGGGAATAAATCAGTCATAATGGTGGTTGTGGATCGCCTTTCCAAGTATGCTCATTTCTATGCTCTTCAACACCCATTTACTGCATCCAAGGTGGCTCAAATTTTCATGGACCAAGTCTTCAAGCTTCATGGCATGCCACACTCTATTGTTTCAGATCGTGACCCAACTTTCACAAGCAATTTTTGGCAAGAACTGTTTAAGCTACAGGGCACCCAATTGCATCTCAGCACAACTTATCATCCTCAGACTGATGGTCAAATAGAAGTTGTCAAAAAGTGTTTGGAAACATATCTGAGGTGTTTTGTCTCTGAGAAGCAACATTAGTGGGCTCGATGGTTACCCCTAGCTGAATGGTGGTACAACACTTCCTACCATACAGCTACACACATGACTCCTTTTGAAGTAGTATATGGATAGAAGACACCTTTAGTTCTCTCATACTTACCGAGTACCTCGAAGGTCCAGGTGGTTGACCAAACACTTACAGATCGAGAGGATATTCTTAATACCCTTAAAGAGAACTTGTTCATGGCACAAAATCACATGAAGAAACAAGCATACCAAGGTCGCTCTGAACGTCAATTTGCAGAAGGGGATCAGGTGTTTCTGTGACTACAACCATACAAGCAAACTTCCCTCAAGGTTGAGCATTTTCAGAAGCTAGCGCTCAAATTTTATGGTCCTTATACAGTTCTCAAGTGTGTGGGGCAAGTCGCCTATCAGTTAGCTCTACCCAGTCAGTCGAAGCTACATCCTTTTTTTCATGTTTCATGCTTAAAGAAGGTGATTGGAACTAGGTGAAAAATTCAAACCAACCTTCCAGAGTTAGTTGAAGAAGGATCCATTTGGCTACATCCAGAAGCAGTTTTGGACCAGCGTGAGCATCACCTACATCAGAGAACCATCAAGGAATTGCTAGTCTAGTGGAAAGATACGACTCCAGTAGATGCCACTTGGGAACCAACTACCATTCTGCAACAGTTTCCACATCTCAAGCCTTGAGGACAAGACTATTTTTAAGGGTGCGGACATGTCAGGGTCCTAACCCGCACATAGGTAGATCAATATATCCAAATGTAATAAAGGTAAATATTAATAAGGCCTTTCAATAAAATAGAATAAAGCAGATGTAAGAAGACCTAATAGAAGCTTCCGCTTCTAGAAGGATCTTCCTCTAGATGTTTCTCTTGATAGACATATTTAGTATAAATAAGGGTCGAGGGTATGAAAACCCTATCTTGAAGATTATTGTAACAGAGCGTTGCTCGACTGGAGGTTTCCCCCTCGAAGAGGCCTGTGAACATTGCTTTCTGAATCAAAGTGCTATTTCTGTTGTTGTTCTTATATCATTTCTATGTTATTGTGGAGATTATGCTGGTTATATTACTGTTATTCTGCCATTTCTAGCATTTCATTTTTGTTTTGCATCTTTTTATATCTGGTATATTGCACTCAAACCCTATGAAAGACCCTCCATAGTGAGAAGTTACCATTCCAAGACGAGATAAGGATGATAATGAAAAAGGAAACCAGTGACTCACATTATAGGAAAGAAAGCCCAAAAACTCAGCAAGAAGAAAGCAAAGTTAGAAAAGTTATAGGAAGTTCCCGGGAGGACTCCGCAAAAAGAAGGTTTGTAGAACTGGAATTGCGTCAGGATATCAGAAAAATGAAACTCGACACTTCACCATGATGAATAAATATGACCATTGGAGGTGTCATTATCATTAGAATGACGCTCCAGAATGACTGGAAATGTAGTTATTTTCATAATGTTCGCCACTAGACCATTGGGACCGCACCATAACAAATGGAATATCATTTATTGAGGCATTGCTTCTTATTTCTAGATTCTGTTATGACGTTGTCTATTTATCCTGTAAAACATTGCACTGAGAACTCTTTTTCCAATTGTGATTATTCGAGCCCACAAAGAACTAGTTTCTTTCATGCAGTGATCATTAAGACCTCGCCATCCGTTCTTCTACATTGGGTGTTGTTCATCAACTTGAGATATCATATCTCGAGTGTGCATGTCGGATGAAATTAGCGTAGTAGAAAAATATGTCAAATAGATCCTAATAGACCTCATGGCTGAGAAGGTGATGTCCACAGGCATTAGGGCCTCATCGACGAGAGGAGTGCAACCATCCCTATCAACTGCTCGTGGATCTGGACCATCCTGAGTTGTGATAGAAATGAACGAAGCATCGTGATGACTTAGAAAATGTGAATCTCATCCCATCTATCCTTCCCATCTACATCTTGCCTCTGGCTGGTGTGGTGAGTCATGATAGCGTCTCGAGGGACTTTGACTACACAGTCGTCACTGCGTACCTCTCGAAGGGAATACACGCAATCAGACAACAGTTGGAGAGGATTCTGATGTTGAATATCAATGACTATAACCTAGGAGATCGCAATATCTATGGCATGCTCACACCATACAAGTATTTGACCAAGACAAAGGGAAAGAAGTCGAAGATCATCCCCCATCCATGGACCATGGACATCGCGAGGTCCAATATCTTGAACGTGATGAAGATATCACACTTCGGAAGACATCAGGAGGTTAATGTGTGCGTTAAGATCCTTCTATCATGATTCCATGGTGGCTATCTTTGGGTGGAAAGGTGTATCACCATCGATTTGACACTAATCCATAGGATCATCGGACTAAGCCTACAAGGACCTGACCCACAAGAATTTTATCTAGGAAAGGTTGTAGATCGTACCCTAGCACAGAGAATCAAAGACACCTATGGCGATGTAGAAAACGGGAAGTGGGGATACAAGGTAGCCTCCATCCAGAATAGCATAGTGCACCTATCCTACCGGTTGATTGCTAGTAAGCTAGTAAGTAAGAACAGACCCATGTAGGTCACGGGGTTTGTCGTCGACCTTGCAGTAAAATGCGTGGAAGGGATATAAATGAATTGGTCGAGCTTCCTTTTCAACCAGTTAGAGAAAGACTTCCGCGAAGCTCAGGATTAGGGCTACGAGTTCCACTTTAGTTGGCTCCCAATCCTCATCACCTTCATTGAGTGGGAGATGCCGGAAGGTGCAACCTTCCCTGAGATTGAGCCATCAGAACCCTTAGCTACGAAGTTCACCATGCTCTGGTATTCAAGCAACATGGCTAAACAATTGCAGTCAAACGGGGTGTTCCACACCTATTACCTGCAGTTGAAGAGGGATATTGAGCCTTCCCCTTGCATAACACCAAATACCCTGCACAAATTCAAATCATTTGTGAAGTTCCACGCAGATAGACATTTTATTTATATCACTCCACGAGGAGATGAACATAAATAAGAGATCCAATATTACTACAATCTCACTAAGGAGGACATGGAAGAAATAACTAGGGAGTGGCCCACATAGCTCCTTGTACTAGTCAACCAGGTAGAACTGTTCGACCCTGACCTAATCGGAAGTCCTCTGGTCACTCGCGAAGAGTATGATGCACCCAAGAGTAGGAGAAGGAAGAAAAATGAAGAGGTACATAATTTGAACATCACATCATAAGAGATTGCTTCAGACTCACCTAGAGGGGGAGGTGATGACGAAGTAGACAAAGAAGAAGACAAAGGAGAAGAAGACGAGCAAAAACAAGGGAAAGTAACCTCGCCTAGGGACCCTATTGATGAAGCTGAGACCTCCAAGAAAAGAAAGGTTTCCCCCACGAAACCTACATCACAGAAGAAGTCCAAAGCTACTAAATCAGAGATGTATATTGTGCTCATGATGGATGACATAGATTTCATCATCGTCATTGTCTCTAATACCTCAGAAGATATCTTACAATGCAATGAATCCAAATAAGAGACCATGTATGAAATAATTGAAGCATAGATGAAAGGGGTACAACAAGCCCTCCACTCCATCCGTGTAGTGTTTATCGTGCCCCCCATCATCAAAAGGAAAAAATTTGGGAGGCGAACCTGCCCAGCTCCACCGAATCATAGATGCGACTGAAGCTCGCCTTCCTTGTGTCCATAAGGAAAAGGAACAAGCCACATAGGCCTTAAAGCAAGAAAATAGGAAGCCATAGAACAACGCCAGGTTGTGCAATAGGAAAGAGATGACCTCCAAGCCAATTTTGTAGAGGATAGAGCACAGATCCAGAAGGAGAAGGAAAGGCTACTCACATAGAATATTGGAGTTAAAGAAGCAGTCATTAGAGAACTTCTCTCTATGACGGGCTTAGAACAGATGGAAGAAGACCCAGTAGAAAGACAAGTAGGGAATCTTTTCGAAGCCATTCAACAACTCTAACAGAGGATAGCCGAACTGGATTTACAAGTAGTGCCAAGCACTCCACAGGAAGTGCGAGATCAAAGAGAAGAAATTGTGAGGAGCGTAGTTGAGAGAATCAAGGCATTAGCCTTGGAATGGAAACAACTCAGTAGTCAAAGTACACAGACCTATGAGCACCTTGCAGAGGACCCTGAGCTCAGGACACTGGAGTCACTGCTCCAGGAGGCAAAACAACAAGTAGCAATAGTGCAAGCGCAATTAAAGCTACTATCACCGGTTGAGAGGATGAAAATATCCCAGGAACAATGCATGGTTCAGTAATAGGCCCATGCCATTTAGAGTAAAGTCATGGAAGTATCCAAGTGACTCCATCCAGTGTAGGATGCATCTTGCATACGTTTTTAGGATATTTAAGAACAAGGTGCACAACTAGAACAAGTAGTCACCTTAGTTGAACAGTGATTGGAAGGACCTGTCATTGAGAAGGTCATTTAGGAGTTCGTTGAGAAGGAGGCTCTGGTGAAGAAAAAGGTCGAAGCAGCTCGAGCCAAGATCAAGGCATTTGAGGTAGAGTTACCTAGACCAGAGTGACTCGGGACGAGTCACATGTGAGTGTTGGAGGCATGTTGGCCCTTGACCAAGTTTTGGAGAAACTTGGTCACATTTGACCAATTTTGGGACTTCGAAAGGCTATTCAAAGGAAGAGTGCAAGGCGAAGCGGAGATCGCGAGATCTCGCCCCCTTCTTAGGACATTTTTGGGTTTAGGGTTTATGTAACATGTATGAGATGTTGACCCATGGGTTTACCCATGTTTAGGCCCTTTTGTAATGTATAAATATAAATCTAGGCAATGTAATAAACATAATTAATCTAAGGGATATGGTTCTAAGTGCTAGAGTTTGATCCATGTGATTGCAAAGGCTTTGTGCTTACTGTGTGTTAATAACTTGCAGAGCTAAGTGTAAGTGAATGTAAAAAGCTTGTGTGCATATTATAAGAAGGCTTTGTTCTCAAACCTAGCTCGGGGAAGGAGGATCTGGTGAGGTGCATGCAGATCTCCTGTCCTATGCAGAGTGGGTTCCTGTAGCTTTGTGCTTGTAGAAGATTGAGATAAGACAATATGAAAGAGAAGAGTTGGTGGACATAGCCCCACACTGGGGTGAACCACGTATATCTTGTGTTATGGTTGCTTTGTGCATTATAGTTGTTATGTTATTGATCTGATGTATTCTTAGTGCAATGATATATGCTAAATTCATCTAATATAGTAGCTTAGTGCTTAGTAATGTGAATGAATGCTAGATCTGAAGTGATAAGTACTTGGAAGTGTTAGATCTGGTTGAATACTGCATTGTTTTGTAATTAGGATTTGAATCTGCGATGTAAATAAGGATTAAATACTAATGAATGTTAACTTTTAAGTGCTCTGTTAAGGTATTGTAATCACAGATTTGAGTCCCAACTAGGTTGCATACATTCGAGTCCTGCAACTCCCCTGCCTCTACCTCGGGTGAGACTTCATCTGCTTCACAGGTGTTGCCGAAAGGGTCGATAGTTAGGGTTTTGTTGGTGCGATGTTGAAGTGTTAAACCCTGGGTCTTCTCTTGTGCCAACAGATAAACCTTATGGTGGTCCAGGATAAGAAGTCATGAGAAATCAGAATCTGTTTAGATCTAAGGAAATTTAATTATGCATGCTTACATGACCCATTCCCTACACCTTTTACTAATGAAGTTCTAGATAATGTAGGAGGACAAGAATTTTATTCATTCACAGATGGATTTTCAGGTTATCACCAGATCATAATTTCTAAGGAAGACAAACATAAGACTACATTTGCAACATAATGGGGTTCTTTTCAGTACACTGTGATTCCTTTTGGTTTGAATAACGCACCAACCATCTTTTCCAGGGTGGTGGTCGAAGCGTTTAAGGAATTTTTACATAAGTTTTTGGAGGCATACTTTGATGATTGGACCATTTTTAGTCTTTTGAAAGATCATATTGAATGTTTGAGATTAATGTTGGATAAGTGCAGGCAATGTCAAATTTCACTGAACTTGAAGAAGTTTGTTTTATTTTCACCTTTTTTGGTGTTGTTAGGATACATTGTGTGTAAACAGGGGTTGTTTGTAGATCCTTCCAAGGTTTTTATCATTGTCAATCTACCTCCTCCTACTTTGGTTAGATAGTTGTGCACTGCATTGGGGCACACTGGATATTATAGAAAGTTTATTAAGGGTTACACACAGATAACAACACCTATGGAAAAGTTATTAAATAAGGATAGTATGTTTCAATGGATAGATGAATGCCAACAGAGCTTCGACACATTAAAGAAGAAAATGGTCACTATGCCTATTTTGGTTTTTCCAGATTGGAGTAAGGAATTCAATTTTCATTTCGATGCTTCATCGATTGTGTTAGGAGCCATTTTAGCACAACCAGGTGCAGGAGATATTGAACACCCTATAGCCTTTGCTAGAAGGAAGCTTTCTACATCTGAAATGAATTATACTACCACTAAAAGAGAAGGCATAGCTATGGTATACACGCTACAGAAGTTTAGACACTACTTGTTGGGAGGACATTTTAAGATGTTTACTGACCATTCTACATTGAATTACTTAGTAAACAAGCCATTGTTGGGGGGAAGAATATGCAGATGGCTATTATTATTCCAGGAGTATGAACTTCAGATTGTGGTCAAGCCAGGGAGAATGAATAAGGGACCTGACCACTTATCTAGGATAGAACACAGAGAGGAACCTACTAGCTTGGATGATACACTACCAGGTGCATAGTTGTTGGCAATCAGAAAAGTAGATGATCACTTCACCGAGATAGTCCAGCTCCTGTCCACAGGAATGACACCTCACGAGCATATAGTTATTCAGACAAAACAGTTGGTAGTTCATGCTGCAGATTTTCAACTTATAGTTGGACAGTTATATAAGATGGGACTAGATGAGATCTAAAGAAGATGTGTTGTGGAGTCAGAAAGACTATTGATTCTTGTATAAGAACATGAAGGCATCACATGAGGACATTATGGAGGGAAAGAAACAATGCAAAAGGTTCTCAAAGCTGGCCTCTGGTGGCCCACTCTACATAAGGATGCTAAGGAATACTACAGATCATGTAATGCATGCCAAAGAGTAGGGAAGCCGTCAAGAAGAGATGAGATGTCTTTAGCACCTCAGTTGACTATACAATCATTTGAGAAATGGGATATTGACTTTGTGGGACCTATCAACCGACCAAGAAAGTGCACAGGAGCTTGATACATTATTACTGCTACAAACTATTTGACTAGATGGGAAGAAGCAAGACTAGTTAAGGACTGTAGTGCATCCCTTTCGTCCCTTTCGGCGACACCTGCAAAGAAGGCGAAGTCTCACCCGAGGTAGAAGCAGGGTGGGTTACAGGATGTAGGTGTCTATAACCAAGTTGGGACACATATGTTATAACCCTAAATTGCACCAGACATGCATACCTGGCATCAAGCCATATTACTTACTATTTTTGCCAAGCCATAATTGAACAAATCTTCTTAAAAACCATTTTTTTGAAGATGTACACACCCTGCACCACTACTACCCATGTACACATGCTTGTTGCACCATTACAGCCCGTGTACACTCACAAAAATCACGAAAAATAAAAATTTGCAAAGGGATAGGGGTTTTTGGGTAGTTACCTAACCATTTGACCACCCATTGTCGGTCACCCAACCAAATAACTATATTTTTGGCCTATAAAATAAGGTGTTGGGGTCCCATTACATGAAGAAGCATGAGAGAAAAGAAACTCTACCCATTTCAGGATTCCCCCTTTGCCCCAATATTTTGCAACCACATTGTGAGTTTGAGCCAAAATTCCTTTTTCCAACCCCTTTTTCCTCCATTGCAAACCCTTGCCATTTCTCTAGAGAGAACTGAAGAGGAGAAGAACACGTGGAAGCAGTTGGTGCACAGCTATAGCAGGAAAACCCCCTACGGACTACACTAGGGTTCTAAAGTGCAGGTAGAGCTAATTGTCTAAAGTCTCCTACTTTTAACGACTATCCCGACAGTACCCCACAATCATACATAAGATGCAAAGTATAGGGATTTGGTAGGCTTACCTTAAACCCCACATCTAGTGTCGATCCCTTTGTGATCAGTTGTTTCTGGACTACAGATCTCCTCCCAAGGCCAACCTGTATTCACCAAAAGACAAACAAGAAACTACAAGCATGCATTCTATATATGGATTATTGGGTTAGATATCATAACCAAAATACAAATAAATCATAAAGATTGAAGACATCACTTCAGAACCCACTTTATCTATGCTAGCTTCGCAATGGATTCCAATCAAATCCTCAATGTTGTGAGGCCCAAGAGGAAAAACATGAAGGTTGAATAGTTCCCCTCTCATTGAGAGGCCAGTCAGAAAATAAATATCCTCAGTCTTTGGAGTCAACGACTGTCCTTCGAGCATAAATGCCTCTGTGTCAGGGTGCCAGTAATCTACCAAGGCGTTCAACAACTTGGGTTATGCCCACATGAATGGACACTGGAAGAATTTTAACAAACCACATTGTGATAATGAAGCGAGAGCAACAGGGGCTTCTGCGACCAAAGAATCAATGTATTCATGCTCCCTTTCTCTCCAATGAACGTACATCCTACAAAATGACAGTTTCAAAGGGGAGTTAACTCTTGCTTTTTAATTTTTTTCCATATGTTTAGGGGTGTACGCAGGCTATATTGAGCACAGTCACATATGCATGCAAGAAGGTTGTTTTCTACCCACGGGCATACACATGTTGTCCTTGGAAAACCCACTTACACGTAGGACCACACCTTTTTTAAGAGTGCACGCTCCCCCAAAAACTAAAATGAACTAAAAGAGAAGTATTCAATTGCAAGAGGGGTTGTTTTATACTTACTTGGTCCAAGCAGAAGTTTGTTTCATCCACTGAAGCTCCCAGAATCAACTCTTTTGGCAAAAGGGTGTTTTTGACTTTTTGGTCAATTCTCAATTTACAATGGTGATAATGAGCCGCCAACTTCTATTTATAGATTTTTTGGCCCCTTTTTGTCATTTTTTGTACGCTTTTGTCATTTCTTCTAGCTTAAAAATTGTTTAGTATGGTTCTTGAGTTTCTTATGGGATGTTACGATACGTGTTACTTTTGGTATTGGGAAATGTTTTGAGAGTTGGGTCATTTTTAAAGGTCCTTCGGTAAAAAGTCGTTTTTCCAACTTTTTACATCTAAGTTAGGTTTCCACCTCCACTTTCTGCATCTTGTTTTATTTTTCACTTTGTCATAGGATCGATCCCACTAAGTTGCGACATAGAACCATCATTGCTGCTTTAGAAGTGTCATAATTTAGTGGTATAGTTTGCCTTTACATGGATTCCCTAGTTAGATCCTCATTGCTTTTGGCGTCCATGCCATCGTTAACAACTATAGGCTTGGGAGTCCTTATTAGTTTTTTCCTGATTATGAGTTTTGAGCCTTATTCGCATGACTCATTGTCACTCTTGACCTCACCCTCGAGACTCCCAAACAAACATGAGTCTTCTTTAGGCCCTTTTCATACTCTTTAAACATGAAAAAATCGTTGAACGATCTTGTTTTCCTTCACACTCACCAAACTAAAATTTGAAGGCACGTCTGTCCGACAGTAGTTTACCCCTTTTTCGATCTGGACAGTCAATTGTACAAACAAAGGTATACTATAGGAGCTTTGGTTCTCTAGAAGAGTATTCTCAGGTATAATTTTAACCCTTTTTCGGGCCTGAAGGACTAAATTTAAGAAAAAAGAACCCCCCATGGAGTCCATAGTTAAGCTCTTTTCAGACTCCCTAAAATTGAAAAGATCGTCAAGTGACCTTGTTCTTTCACACTCATTAATTGGTTCAGAAAATCATCTAATGGCATGATTTTACTCCTTTTCCAGCCTATAGATTAAGGAGGAAAAAGGTACACCTCGAGAGATTCATCTCACTAGGAGAGTTCTCCTTAGTAAATTGCACGTTTTCGGGCTAGGTAGACTTAATATAGAAAAAGGCAGTGAGTCCATAGTTAAGCTCTTTTCAGACTCCTTAAATATGAAAAGATTTCCGAGTGATATTGTCTTTTTCACACTCGATAAAATGGTTTTGAATAGACATCTTTTCGGTGCTAGTTTACCTCTTCCTCGAATCGAATAGACTACCTTCGAAAAAGGTACCCCAGTGGAGTCTTCGTTTACATTTTTTTAGACTCTCTAAAAATGAAAAAGCGTTGAGCTTACCTTCTTTGGGCTCATTAAAATTACATCTAAGGACGTTATCATTGTGTTTTCTTAATCACATTTTCATTCCTGTGTCTTTGGCCTAATGTCGGCTCCATGTTGCTCTCGACTGAACCATCTGAAGCATGCCTTATACACAAGCCTTGTAGCACTTTGCCTTTGCATATTGACACCTTGACCCATGGATGATTTTTCCCGAGTGTCCTTTTCCTGCATATGTGTCCTTGCTCTGAGCATCAGTGTGTTCCTTGCGCTTGGAACTAGTATGTCTGTGACACTCGTTCCTCCTTTGTAATGTAGCATTCTTTTATTCTTTTTCAAGCTTTCCAACATTATTGAAAAAGACAAAAAAATCAAATATACCCCAAAAAGAGGAAGGGAAAAATATTTTCTTTTTGTTGGCAGCACAATGAGTCACCCTTGGACAAAGGACATCCTTTTGTTTGTTTGTCAATATCTCGGATTTAATATGACCTTAGGAAGCTGTTCTCGCTACATGGAGTTGTGTCCTCCCCCATTTGGTTATCCTTCCAAACATATGGAGAGTTTGCGTTGCCTCCTGCATCGTGAACTTATGTCAATGCCATGATGCCCGAGTCTCATCATTTGTCGTGTTTTTTTCCAAGTGAATTTTTACTAAACTTGAGTCGGCCCTTTTGCATTTTGTCTCTTGTCCTCGTGCCTGGCCACCCTGAAAGACCAATCAAGTCCTTGTTCAAAATCAATGAAGTTCTCTGCCTGATCACTGAGATCCTCTTGTCTGTTCCCGATGAGCCATCAAAGACCTCTGGGTAGTGAATTCGTACACTGATATTACACTCCTACCCGAGTTTTGAAGATATTGAAGTTGTTTCCCGAGCTTTGAAGGCTTCATATCCATCCATTGGGCGTCATTAGCTTCTTGAAGGTGGATACTATACATGTATATCTTTTGATTTTGAGATGTAGATCCGTTGTGGATTTCTCGTGGATACACTTTATATAGTTTTATGACATGGATTTGCATTGTATTTGATTGGCAACCATGATTTTATTATATCCCAAGCATGGGTATGCCCGCCTTGGTGAGACAAATTATTATTTTGCAGAGGGCACCTCCCGAACTTTGGTCTTTGGGCTCACTCGCTTTGTACGTTGGTGAATATTTGTAATGTATTTTGGCCATCAGATGCTCTTCTGACCTCACACATTAGGGGGCATCTATTATAACCCTAAATTGCACAAGACATGCATACCTAGCATCAGGCCATCTTAGTTGCTATTTTTTCCAAGCCATCATTGATAAAAATCTTCTAAAAAACCATTTTTTTGAAGATGTATGCGCATACATCTTCAAAAAGGGTGCATGCATCTTAAAAAAGGACGCGTACATCTTCAAAAAGGGCGTGTACACTCACAAAAAGTGCGAAAAATAAAAATTTGCAAAGGGATACTGATTTTCAGGTAGTACCTAACCATTTGACCGCCCATATCCGGTCACCCAACCAAATAACTATCTTTTTGGCCTATAAAAGAATGTGTTGGGGTCCCATTCCAGGAAGAAGCATGCGAGAAAAGAAACTCTACCCATTTAAGTATTTCCCCTTTGCCCCAATATTTTTCAACCACATTGTGAGTTTGAGCCAAAATTCCTTTTTCCAGCCCCTTTTTCCTCCATTGCAAACCCTTGCCATTTCTCTAGAGAGAACTGAAGAGGAGAAGAACACATGGAAGCAGTTGGTGCACGGTGAAGAAGAGCTCAGGACCAAGTTCAAGGAGCATTTATCGATCTCATATTGTAAGGGATTTTGAGAGATTAATATATATAAAGAAATATTTTTTTCATCCCGTCAAATGATGTCTTCAATCTTTATGATTTATGTGTATTTTGGTTATGATATCTAACCCACTAATCCATATATAGAATGCATGCTTGTATTTTATTGTTTGTCTTTTTGTGAATGAAGGTTGGCCTTGAAAGGAGACCTGCAGTCAAGAAACAACTGAGCGCAAAGGGATCAACACCAGATGCGGGGTTTAAGGTAAGCCTACCGGATCGCTATACTTTGCATTTTATGTATGATTATGGGGTACTGTCGGGATAATTGTTAAAATTAGGAGACTTTAGATGGTTATCTCTTCCTGCACTTTAGAACCCTAGTGTAGTCTGTAGGGGGTTTTCCCACTACAGCAATAGATCTTTGATAATAACACTTCGTAGGGTATTACATTAACACTTAGAAGATGACATGTGTTAGTTTCCTAATCTTATTAACATCGCAGAACATACCCAAGAATAGATCGGTGTAGTAATAATAAATGATAATATATCCTGAGCACTTAGCATTGAGTTAGATCTAACATTCATTTATCTTGAACATAAGTAAAGCACTAAGCAACAACAGATCTATCTATCATACATAATAATCAAATCATTGAGAAGATTCATAACATAAACAACACATCACAAAGAAAACCAAAGACACAAGATATACATGGTTCACCCCAGTGTGGGGCTACAACCACCAATCGATTCACCTTATTTATTATCTGTCTGAATCTTACATTCATTCACTCTTGTGCACCAAGCCACAGAGCCAAGCTTTGCATAGGACAGGAGATCTGTAATGTCCCCACTTTGGGACATCATCATAGGGCAGAGACTTATGATGACGAGAGTAGCCAGATGGATGTTATAGCGAGTATAGGGGTATTTGAGAGGCATTGTGGGGTCCAGTTGTCATTTATCATCATATTCCATCATTATGAGCCATTCCGCACAGGTTGGCTTTGGTTTCGTTCCATTCCGACGATTTCCATGATTTTGACTATTTTGAGCTATAAGTTAATTAAAATCACTGAAGAGGGAATTTTGGGCACATTACTTGGAGGAACCTCTTAGTGTAATAGCTCATTGGAATCAGGAGGAGTAGCACTACAGGATGGGATGGCTAGAAGTGACTTTTAGTGGCCAGGGAAGCCACAAGGAGAGATAAGGAGATTTTCAGAGGTAAAAAGGTTAATTAATTAATTAAAGCGATTTAATTAATTAATTAAATATTAATAAAATGAAAGTCACTTTGGAGGGACAAGGTGAGCCAAAAAGTAT
>ML784728.1:228224-242923 GCA_009831015.1 Picea engelmannii
AGAAGAATTGAGATGTTTTGGCTTGTCTATCTTATTTCATATGGTTGAGGTATGTTCCATGGTTATCTCTTTCTGTTATTTGTTGCATACACACATATAAACACATCTAAAAGGTAGATCAACAAAGTGTTTGACGAAATACCACAACCAGAAAAAGGTTTTAAAAAAGACACCAAAACAATGATGATCCTTGCATAATGGCTTGGGATCATTACAAGATCTGCGCACTGAGCACCAGATCCTCCTTCCAAAACTAGGTCAAGGCACAGAGCCAACTCTCTATCAAGAACAGAGCCTTACGCACATACATTCCTTGTCACAAATTTGTTCAAGCTACTTTCACTTAGCTCCACAAAACTACTCAAAAATATTCTTAAAACAACACTACTTCTACCATACATTCTTATTTATACTTTTACAATCCTGTACAATAAGGCCTAATCATGGGTAAACCCCATGGGCTGACATCCAATAAACCCA
This sequence comes from Picea engelmannii, assembly GCA_009831015.1. Taxonomy (NCBI): domain Eukaryota; kingdom Viridiplantae; phylum Streptophyta; class Pinopsida; order Pinales; family Pinaceae; genus Picea; species Picea engelmannii. The sequence goes on from ML784728.1 coordinate 228,705, forward strand.
TTACAAAAACCTTAGAGAACCCCTTATTGGGTCCACATAGCCCGCAAAATAAGTGATATCCACGATCTCAGCTCCGTCTGGGCGCTCCTTCCTCGACCAATGTGTCAAAGTCCAAAAAGTGGTCCAAACCTGACCAAGGTTTCCTAAAAACTTGGTCGAGGGCCAATCACCCCCCAACACTCACCTATGACTCATCCTGAGTCACTTAGGTCTGGGAAATGTTGCTTCAAATGCCCTGAGCTTAACTCAAGCTTCCTTGACTTGTTGCATTGCTTGAGCCCCCTACTCAGTGAGCTCTTAGATCGTCTGCTTTGTAACAGGACCTTCCAGGTGATGTTCTACTGTTGCAACCACTTGGTCCAATTGCGAGCCCTGTCCGTCAATCTCTTCTAACACCTTGCAAGCTTCGTCTTGCACAGGTTGTAACTTCTGTGTGCCTTCCATTACCTTTCCCTAGAGGTTAGTGATCTGTTGTTGTATTGCACGTTGCTCCTGGGATATTTTCATTCTTTCAACTGTGGTGAGAAACTTCATATGTGCCTGCACAGAAAAGGCCTACTGTTGCACCTCCTGTATCTGTTCTTCCATCTTCCTTAGCTCTGAATCCTTAGTGATGTGTTCATATGTCTATGCGCTTCTATCACTCAGTTGTTTGCACTCCGAGGCGAGGGATCTTATCCTTATTACTATGTTTTTAGTGGCCTCCTCCTTCTAGTCATGCACCTCCTACGGGGTGCTCGACATTCCTTGGGCATCCAATTCTGTTATCCTAAATTGAAGTTGTTGGATGATCTCTGTGAGCTTCACTACTTGAGCCTCGACCGAATCCTCTTCCTCTTGTGCCAATCCTGGCACAAAGTCACATGCTTTACTCACTACCTCTTTTACCATGACTCGCTCTGCGAGCAACTGCTCCTTTTCTCTCTATAGTTGGGATTTTTCTTCCTGGAACAACACCTGAAACTCTTCTATCTAACTTTCATAGGTGGATACACTGTACTGTGCTACTCATAATTGTTCTAAGGCTTCATATTTCTCCTATTTCAAGGCTTATGTAACCTTCTCTTTCTCTTCCTGGACTTTCTAAAGTAGAGCTTCTATCGCATCCGTAAGTCTTCTCAATTGGGTTGGTTCATCCCCCAATTCTGCAATCTTTGACGAGGAAGGCATAGTAGGTACTGCATAGACCAAACAAATATCTTGTTGTACTTCCTTAAGTTCCCTCATGACCCTTCCATATATCTCTTCCTGGTTCTCTCCATATATATGCAAGATATCCTCAGAAGCGTCCTCCATAGCTTCGGGGACCAAAATGATATCGTCCTTCGTGAGCGTTGCCTCTAATTGGGGATTCTAGCGCACATCTTCTTCCTGGATGAAGGTTTCTTTGGAGAAACCTTCCTCTTCTGTGGTGTTATTGTTCCAGTAGGGGGGTCTTCTAGCAGTGTAGCTTCACATCCTCCTTTCTCATCCCCTCCTCCTTGTCCATCTACTTCATCTTATCCTCCTCCGATAGAGCTAGACCCATTATCTTCAGAAGCATTGTCTTCTTCATCAGTCTCTATATATTGTACTTACTCCTGCTTTTTCTTCTTCTTTGTCCCATTGGACTGTCCAACATGCTCGACTCGGGTGACTATTTGGCTTCCTATGGTGTCAGTGTTGGAGAGTTTTGCATCAATGACTGGTACAAGAAATTATTTCGGCCACTCCTTTGTAATTTGTTCCATGTCTTCATCTGTTATCTTGTAGTATGACTATAACTCTTCCTGGTTGTCATCTCAGTGTGGAGTGATGTAGATGAAATGCAGATATGGGCGGAAATTTTCTATTGGTTGGTACTGGTGCAAGGTGCGTAGTGTCATACATGGAAATGATTCAATGGAAACCTTCAATTGTTGATAGTATACATGAAACATGTTGGCACAGGGGTAGACCCAGGGTTCAACGTTATAATAGTGCACCAACAAAACCATAACTACCAGCCCTTTTGGCAACACCTGTGAAGTAGATGAAGTCTCACCCGAGGTAGAGGCAGGGGTGGTTGCAGGACACAAGTGTCTGCAACCTTAGCTGGGACACAGATCTATGATTACAATACTTAACAGAGAACTTAGCTTTAGCAATTCACCAATATTCAACCAATAACTACTACGTAGATAGAACATAACATCTCATCATTCACTCAGATATGATGTATTTAAGCACTTTATCATAAATAGGTAGGTTATATCTAGCTAATCAAGAACTAAGAACCTTCATATAGGTTAGATCTAGCATTCTTACACATCATTAGAACATAGCATCAACAGATCTATCTATCTCTATCAAAGAACTTATCAAGAGAAGTTATAAACACATCAAGAAAAGTACAAAGTGGAACAACACAGTGTTTACGTGGTTCACCCCCACCCTGGGGCTACGTCCACCAACTCTTCTTCTTTATTAGATTCTTCAATAGGTTACATGAAAAGATCCTCAAAGCCATACTCCGCATAAGACAGGATATCTGTGCAGCTCGCTAGATCCTCCTTCCCTGAGTAGATATAAGAACACAGCCTTCCACAACCTCTTACAATGACTTGCACTTAGCTCTGCAAGTCTCACATAGTATGCACAGAGAACTTACAATCTTTATCACACAGATCCAACTTTAGCACCTAGCTATTCCTTATGAATTCCCCCTCATTACATCACATAGCCTTCTATTTATACTTTACAAAATATGCCTAAACATGGGTAAACCCATGGGCCGACATCCCATACCCATTACATAATCCCAAAAACCCAAAAAGGATCCAAAAAAGGGGTTGAGATCGATAATGTCTGCTTCATATTACGCTCCTCCTTCGAAAGGTTGTCGAAGTCTGAAAATAGGTCAAACTTGACCAGATCCCTCAAAACTTGGTCAAGGGCCAACATGCCCCCAACACTCACCTGTGACTCATCCCAGGTCACTCTGATGTAGTAAGTTATGCTTCGACTTTCTATTGTGCTACAATCTCTTGTTCAACAAACTCTTGAATGATTTCATCGTTTACAGGTCTTTCCAGGCATTGTTCTACTGCGGTGCTAACTTTCTCTAGTTCTTCTCCTTGGCCTTCTACCTCTGTAAACAAATGATAGGCCTTATCTTGCACAGGTTGGAGTTTCTGAGTTATCTCCATAAATTTGCTCTGGATAGTATGGATTTTCTGTTGGGCGGTTCGTTGCTCTTGAGATCTCTTCATTCTCTCCACAACTGTCAGGGATTTTAGCTATGCATGTAGTGTTTCTGCATGCTGCTTCGCTTCCTAGAGTTGGGACTCTAGTGCCTATAACTCTGGGTTCTTGGTAAGTTTTTCATATGTCTGGGCACTGCGATCAACAAATTGCTTACATTCTAAGGTAAGATCCTTTATCCTTTCAAATGTGCTCCTGGAAGTTGTTTCTCTTTGGTCCTTTACCTCCTATGGGGTCTCATACATAGTGCGTAGTTATAGGTCTATGATGTGTTGCTACAACATGTGTTGTTGCAGCTACTAGATCACTTCTTCAAGTTGCGCTACTTGCTTCATGACTTGATCCTCTGCCTTTAATTCTACGACAGTCACAGAGTGCAGTGCTCTGTTGACCACCTCCTTCACTTCGAGTTGCTCGATGAGCAAATGTTCTCTGCCTTGTTGCAGTTGTGCCTTTTCCTCATTGAACTTCACTTGAATAACACTCTTTCCCTGTTCGACATCTCGACACTATTTTACAAGTACTCCCTGTACTTGTACCAAATCCTGGGTGGATTGCATTGTTCCCTCTTATGCTTGTTGAAGGCGAGATTTGACTGTATATGGGAGCCGATGGAGTTGGGCTAGCTCATCTCCCAGTTCTGGTGTTCCCAACGGCAAAGGCACAGTGGATACTGCACGATTGGACTGTAGTGCCTGTTGCACCCCTTGGAGTTCGACCTCAATTTTATTGTACATCTCCTCCTGCTTATCTTCTTGCTTCTATACTATCTCCAACGACGCATTGTTCAGGGCTTCTATGATGAAATTGAAATCATCTTAGTTATAGGGGCTTTTGATCTCTTCTGGGAGGAAGGTTTTGGGGGGGGAACCTTCCTTTTCTTCAAGAGGTCCTCCTCGTCTCTGGGTTGTGTTACTTCGCCTTTCCTCTGTTCAGATTATGTGCCATCTATCTCTTCACCATCACCTCCTTGCTCTAGTGACATGGAAGCAGTCTTCACCAAGGCATTTCTTAAATCTTGTACTTCGTCAGTCTTCTTTGTTTTTCTAGGTCTGGGTGTATCCTGTGTAGCTTCTAGGCTGTCGATGTCGAATATCTCTGCAGGGTTGGCTGGAATAAGGAGGTCAATGGACCATTCCTTAGTAATATCCTCTAAGTCCTCCTCTGTCATCTTATAGTAGGATTGACGTTGTTGCTTGTGCTCATCGGCTCATGCTGTGATATAAATAAAATGTCGATCAGCATTGAACTTCATCAAAGGCCTGAATTAGTGTATAGTGTTCAGTGTCATGTGAGGCTTAGACTGTATGGATATCTTCAACTGATTGTAGTATGTATGGAACACAACATTTGACTGCCATTTCTTATTCATGTCACTTGAGTACCACAATGTACTGAACTTCGTGGCCAATGGTTCGAAAGGCTCGATGTCCAGGAAGGTCGCACCTTCTGGAATCTCCCAGGAAATGAAAGTGATCAGGATCAAGAGCTAGCTGAAATGGAATTCATATCCTTGATCTTGCGCTTCTCTACAGTCAATTTCCAACTTTTTCACTAGGAACTTCACCCAATTCATTTGTAGGCCCTCCACACGCTTCCCTACGAGGTCGACTATGAAACTAGTCACTTGGGTGGGTCAGTTCTTGTGTACTAACTTCCCTATAATCATCTGACAGGAGAGGCACATTGCACCATTATGAATAGAGGCTACCTTGTATCCTCGTGTTCCCTTCTTGACATCATCATATGTGTCCTTGATCCTTTGTGTGAGAGTGTGGTCTATGAATTTTCCAGGATAGAAATCCTGTGGGTCAGGTCCTTGCATACTGAAACCCATGATCTGATTGATCAAGGTCAGATCAACTGTGATACAGAGGTTTAGCCACAAATATTTTTCATGGTAACAATACAACAACAAATTGACATGTGCATTTACCTCTTGGTGTCTTTCGAAGTGAGGAATTTTCATGACGTTGAGTAGGGTGGATTGCATGAGGTTATGGATCCATTATTGGGTAATTACCTTTGATTTTTTTCCTTTTGTTCTAGTCAGATACTTATGTGAGGTTAACATGTTGTAGACTTTGTGACCGCCGAGGTTGAAGTTGCTAAATTGCAACGCTGTGATCTTATCTTGGTCTTCTCGCACTGCGCATATCCCATTCGAGAGGTACACAGTGACCAAGGTGTACTTGAAATATCTAGGTACGTTGTCACGGTTTACAACACCGCTTAAAGGTGGTATATAGGTGGGTAAGATAGTCAGGATTAGTTTAGAATTTGCTAAGTCATCCCTGTGCTTAGTTCGATTATCATCAAACGATCGAGATGATCCTGCTCCACGAGCAGTGGATGGAGAGGCCAGTAGTCCTCTCATGGATGATGCTTGTATACCTGTAGACATCTACATGAGTCTTTCAGTCATGAGGTCGATCAAAAATTCATCAACAACTCTTTCTACAATGCTCAACTCGTTCGACATACATGCTCAGGGTTAACAATCTCAGGTTCGGGGGGTAGCTTACACACAGTAATGAGATAGAGAGAAGAAGCACGATGATCAATTTATAAACTCAACTTAGTCTGCGGGCTCAAATTCTCAATTGGAAAAAGTGTTATCAGTGCCTGGCGTGGTGGGATAAATAGGTAACTCGAGAATGGGTCACTTGCAACAAGTATGTGGCCTTCATTAACTCGGTTATGGCATGGTCCCAACATTCGTATGGCGATATGGCTGGCCATAACTGGCTTTCTATCCATTCAGAGCATTGATCTAACGGTTATAATGTCTCCAACGACTATATTGCTTCTCCATGGTGAAGTGCCATGTGTCGCTGTTCTGATATCCTGGCAAATATCCAATTTTGCAATTTTTCCCTCTGGAGCCTTCTGCAAATTATCGATATTGGCTCTCTTCTTACTTAAATTTCTATCCTTCTTTCGAGTGAGCTTCATCTCTGTGTTCCTTTTTCCATTCTGATTTTTGTCTTCTTTTGACCTAGTCACTTCGTGCTATTGATATTCTTCCCTAGGGTTCCTGGATAATACTTCTTCTTTGTCTGGGATAGGTACTTCAATCTTCTGTGGATCCTCTTGTGTTCTTGCAACTTCGATATCTAGGTCTTTAGTGTTAAATAGCTTGGATCCGTTCTCCTATTCGTCGATCAAGTGTGCGATCCTTCTAGTCATGAAATCTTTTAATTCTTGCTTCTTCTACTCAAAAACGTCTTTGTCTTCCTTTCGTCTAGCTTGATCATGTCAATCCAAGGTTTTCCTAATAACATGGTAAATGGGGTGTTGTCCTCGATAAATTTAATAATCTCAAAATATTCTTCTGTCGAAGTTCCATTGCAGTCATAGGTATCTGAGAAAGCCTTCCACATATGTTTATCAACTTTCCTCTAAATAACCCTATTCCTCCTAATGAAGGAATCATAGTAGGCTTTCCTAAAAGTTCCCAAGTTCTTTCTGTCATAATATTCACCTGTGTTTCCTCATATAGAACACAGTTAATATCAAAGTCTCCTATTCTTGCTTCAAGGCATTCTTTTTCTTTGAAGATCTCCGATAATCTAACATTTTGGTGGTCATTTACGGTTTCGTTTATTTGTAGCAATACTTTCTCTGATTCTTTCCGAGGTTATGCTATTTCTAGATCTATCTTAGGGTTTTCTTTATTCAGATTCATTCCTTCTAACTTAGCAATCATTCTAGGGCAATCCAACACTTCATGGTCCATATCTTTACAACAAAGACAACTAGGGATTCTTCCAAGGCATTCCTTATCAAGGTGTCCTAATTTTCTGCAATTGTAACAAAGACTTAATCCTCTCTTTCTATTAAATGATCCCCAACCCTTTCTGTATTGTGCACTAGGATCATGGTAGCTAACCTGCAACAAATTATTTCTAGGATCCTGCATGTACTTAATAGTCCAAACATTCTTTCTATTCATAGGTATAACATATTTTTCTCTATTCATATCAAATCTTCTTTCATCTATTAATACCTTAGTTTTCAAGCTAGGATAGAATATATCAAACATTCCTAGATTCATACTTTTGAAACAAAAATTTCCACTAATCTTACTTCTATAAAGCATAAAGCCTTCAGATCTATAAATTTTCACTATTCTTACCTGTATCAGAGCATAGAGCTTTCAGATCTTACCTCTTTTCTTCAAATATGACTTCTTTTCCTTAGCATAGATCTTGTCAAACTAAGTAGAGTACTGTGCATCAGAGAAATAGATCTACGCACATATATTTCACAATTTTAGGTCAGATCTTTGAACAAAGCTTCTTCTTTCTCATGTCCCAACAATCACAGTTTTAGGTCCTATATTGTGCACTTCAATAGTATATCTACGCACAAAACTTCTCTTCAGTTCCCAAGAATCACAGTTTCAGTCCTGACAACGAAACCATTTGTTGGCACAGGGGTAGACCTAGGGTTCAACGCTACAACATCGCACCAACAAAACCCTAACTACTGGCCCTTTCAGAAACACCTGCAAAGAAGATGAAGTCTCACCCAAGGTAGAGGCAGGGGTGGTTGCAAGACTCAAGTGTCCACAAACTTAGCTGGGACACAGATCTATGATTATAATACTTAACATAGCACTTATCATCATCAATTCACCAATATTCAACCAATAAATACTGCGCAAATAGAACAAAACATCACATCATTCACTCAGATCTGATGTATTTAAGAACTTTATCATAAACATGCAGGTTATATCTAGCTAATCAAGCACTAATAACCTTCATATAGGTCATATCTAACATTCTTACACATCATTAGCACATAGCATCAACATATCTATCTATCTCTATCAAATCACTTATCAAGAGAAGTTATAAACACATCAAGACAAGCACAAAGAGGAAAAACACAATGTTTACGTGGTTCACCCCCACCATGGGGCTACGTCCACCAACTCTTCTTCTTTATTAGCTTCTTCAATAGGTTACATGCACAAAGCCTCAAAACCCTACTCCGCATAGGACATGAGATCTACGCAACTCACTAGATCCTCCTTCCTCGAGTAGATCTAATCACACAACCTTCCACTACCTCTTACAATGACTTTCACTCAGCTCTGCAAGTCTCACATAGTATGCACATAACACTTACAATCTTGATCACATAGATCCAAATTTAGCACCTAGATATTCCTTATGAACTCCCCCTCATTACATTGTCTAGACTTCTATTTATACTTTACAAAATAGTCCTAAACATGGGTAAACCCATGGGCCAACATACCATACCCATTACATAATCCCAAAAACCAAAAAAGGATCCAAAAAAGGGGTCGAGATACGTGATCTTTTCTTCATCTTGCGCTCCTCCTTCAACAGGCTGTTGAAGTCCGAAAATAGGTCAAACTTGACCAGATCCCTCAAAGCTTGGTCAAGGGAAAAAAAAAAACGACATTGGACTGCCACTACTTTGTCATGTCGTTGGTGTACCACAAGGTGGAAAACCTAGCGACCAATGGATCCAAGGGTTCGATCTATAGGAAGGTGGCTCCTCTAGGAATTTTCCAAGTGACAAATGCGATGAAAATGATTAGCCAACTGTAGTGGAATTCATATCCCAAATCTTGGGCTTCGTGACAATATTTCTCTAGTTTATTGATGAGGTAACTTTCCTAGTTCATCTGCATGCCCTCCACACATTTTCCTGTGAGGTCCACCACTAACCCGGTGACCAGTGTGGGGTAGTTATTCCTTACGAGCTTTCCAACTATGAGTTGGAAAGAGAGGCTCACTGCGCCATCCTATATAGAGGTTACCTTGTAACCTCGCTTTCCTTTTTTGACTTCTCCGTAAGCTTCCTTGATGTGTTGTGCCAGGGAGTAGTCTAAGGCCTTCCCTAGATAAAATTGTTGAGGGTTAGGTCCCTTCATGCTTAATCCTGTGATCTGGTGGATCAACGTCAGATCCATGGTAATTCTTATGTCAAGCCATAGGTATCCTCCATGATAGCATGATAGTAGGATTTTAATGCAAGCATTAACCTCTTGGTGGTGGCTAAAATGGGGAATCTTCATCACATTTAGCACGGTGGAATGCACCAGTCCCTTAATCCATGGCTGGGAGATGAGGTGAGGCGTCTTCCCAGTTGACTTTTTCAAGTAGTTGTGGGGTGCTAGAATAACATGGTCCTTCCTATCTCCTAAATTGAAGTCGTTGTTTTTCAGTATTGGGATCTGTCCTAACTGACTCCCGACTACGCGTATTCCTTTCAAATTGTATGTGGTGAATATGATGTACTCAAAATATCATGAGATGATGTCATGGTTAACTGCACCAGCCAAAGGTGGGATGTACTCTGGTAGGATGGATGGGATCTACTTTGCATTAGCTAGATCACCGCAATGCTTACTTCATTTCTTAGTCGCGGGTTTGACACAGCCAGAACGACGTCCATTCGAAGGGGAAGCCCACAGTCCCCTATTCGTCGATGCTTGGACACCTTCATATAATGGTCTATCGACCATTATATTCTTGAGGAATTCCTCGACAAACTTCTCTAATTCACTAGGTTCGCTCGAAATTCTAACTTTTAAACATACAGGTTGGGGTAGGCGAGCGGATAAGAGGGGTAGACAAATGGACAATGAGGTCTAATTTTTGATAACACATATCGACACACAATTAATTCTCTTCTTGGATCACTCAATCACGGGTAGAAAAAAGTGGTCCTGACGCAATGACCAACAAGTTAAATAAGTGGGGCCTCGTAACAGATTCTTCCAACGGCTAGGAATGCTTCCATCAATGTGAATTTGTCTTTTATGGCATGGTCTCAACATCCAAAAGAGGTCCATCCTTCCATAAATGCATTTTCTAACCGTTTTGTAGCATCATTCTAATGGTCGGGGAGCCTCCAATGATCATATAGCTTCGCCAGGGCGAAGTCCCATTCCGTGTGGTCCTGTTGTTCCAACGAGGTTCAAATCTTGCGAACCTGCCTTCTGCAAGGTTCTAGTCGACAAAGTATTTCATCTTATTTTTGTAACTTCTTGTAGCTTTTCCAATGTAGATTTATTTTTATTGAGCTTCCTTGCCTTCTTACCTGTAATCTAAGTCTCTCTAATTGTTTCTAGAATCCTCTTTCCATTTTTATTCTTATCTTCCCCTAGCGTAGTGACTTCGCACTGGTGATGTGCCCTCAAAGAGTCTGAAGTTAATATCCCCTTCATTAACACTTTCTAGGTGGATATACTGCTTTCTTGAATGGATAAGTCCTCCAAACCTTCTTGGATTCTTTCAACCTTGACAACTAATTCTCTTGCCTTCTGTCCCTCCTACGTTGTTACTTTGTTCTGTTGCTTCGACTTATCCTCTTGTTCTTCTATTAGTCGATCTATTTTTCTAGCTATGAAATCCCTTAGTTCTTGCTTTTTCTTTTCTGTAGATTCTTCCTCTGCTTTCCTTCTGATCTGATCCTTCTCAATCCAAGTCTTACCTAAAAAAAAGTGGGAAAGGGGCATTTTTCTCAACAAACTTAATGACTTCAAATTCCTCTTTAGTCGATGTTCCATGAATAATAATAGGTACATTAGTAACTCTTCCACATAAGTTTATCATCTTTCCCTTAAACAATCCTATCCTTCCTAATGAAGGTACCACAATAGGCTTTCCAAAAATTTCCCAAGTGTCTTCTTTCATAATATTCACTTGTGTTTCTTCATCCAAGACACAGTGTATGTCAAAGTCTTCTATTCTTGTACTTATGTATTGCTTTACTTTCAGGATCTCTGGTAAACTGACATATTTGTGAGCATCCATCATTTCGTTCAACTATAATAATGTAGTCTGATCTTTCTCTATTTCTTTCTCTTTATGATTCTCTAACATGTCCTTAGTCTCTTGACTTCCTTCATAGTTTTCTTGTCTCATGTTTATCCTTTCAAATTTAGCTATCATCCTTGGACAATCCCCAACCTCATGACCAACAATCTTACAAGAAAGAAAAATAGGACCTATACCAGGGAATTCCTTAGCAATATGTCCCGGTCTTATGCAGTTATAACATAATGTCAATCCTCTTTTTATTTTAAATGTTCCCCAACCCCTTCTGTACTGCATACTAGGATCACAGTGCTAGACCTACAATCTGCAAAAATTCTTCTAGGTTCCTGCATCCACTTATTAGTCCAAAAACTCTTTCTATGAATAGGAATAACACATATTTATTCATTTCCATCAAATTTATTCAAATCATCTCTTTCTTTCAACTGCGCCCTATCCTTCAGACTAGGACATAACTTATTAAACGTACTCAAATTCAGGCTTTCAAAACAAAAATTTTCACTTATCTTACTCTTTTAAAAGCACAAAGCTTTACCTCTTTTTATATCTTACCTCTTTTCTTCAAATCAGATTTCTTTCTTAGCACAAAGATTCGCAAGTCAAGTAGAGTACTACACACTTCAACAGTAAATCTACACACAAATATTTTCTTTTAGTTCCCAGCAATCACAGTTTCAGGTCCCGGTAACAGAACCATTTGTTGGCACAGGGGTAGACCTAGGGTTCAACGCTTAACAACGCACCAACATAACCCCGACTACCAGCCCTTTTGGTGACACCTGCGAAGAAAACGAGGTCTCACTCGAGGTAGAAGCAGGTGAAGTCTCACTAGAGGTAGAAGCAGGGGGGGTTACAATATGCGGGTGTCTGTAACCAAGCTGGGACACAAATATGTGATAATAACACTTTGTAGGGTATTCTATTAACACTTAGAAGATAACATGCGTTAGTTTCCTAATCTTATTAACATTGCAGACCGTACGCAAGAATAGACCAACGCAATAACAATAAATGATAATATATCTTGAGCACTTAGCATTGAGTTAGATCTAACATTCATTTATCCTTAACACAAGTAAATCACTAAGAAATAATAGATCTATCTATCATACATAATAATCAAAGCACTGAGCAGATTCATAACATAAAAAACACAACACAAAGCAAACCAAAGACACAATATATACACGGTTCACCCCAGTGTGGGCCTACATCCACCAACCGCTTTGCCTCCTTTATTATTCGTCTAAATCTTACATTCATTCACTCCTGTGCACCAAATCACAGAGCCAAGCTTCACATAGGACAAGAGATCTGCGCACTAAGCACCAGATCCTCCTTCCAAAACTAGGTCAAGGACCAAATCCAATTCTCTATCAAGCATAGAGCCTTACACACATACATTCCTTGGCACAAATCTGTTCAAGCTAATTGCACTTAGCTTCACAAAACTACTCAAAACGATTCTCAAAACAACACTACTTCTACCATACATTCTTAAGTCTTATTTATACTTTTACAATCCCTTACAATAATGCCTAATCATGGGTAAACCCCATGGGCCAACATCCCATAAACCCATTACAAAAACCCTAGAGAAGCCCTTACTAGGTCCACATAGCCTACAAAATAAGTGATATCCATGATCTCATCTCCGCCTGGGTGCTCCTTCCTCGACCAATGTGTCAAAGTCCAAAAAGTGGTCCAAACTTGACCAAGGTTTCCTCAAAACTTGGTCGACGGCCAACACTTGGTATAGACATTAGGATCATAATGACATCTAGATAATTTAGTGTCAATAAGAAAGTTGTCCATTTTGGCATACCAAGCTCGGGGATATTTCTTAATACCATAAAAATATTTCTTAAGGTGACAAACAAGGCTAGAGTCATTCTAGACATAGCCATGAGGTTGTTCCATGTAGATTTATTCTTTCAAATCTCCATGCAAGAAGGTGTATTTAACATCCATATGATGGACCTCCCATTTATGTGAGGTAGCAAGGGAAATAACAAGGCAGATGTAATTCATTTTGGCTACAGAGGTAAAGGTTTCATTATAGTCAATTCCTTCAACTTGGAAAAATCCTTTGGAAACTAATCGAGCCTTGTGTTTGTCAACACTTCCATATGATGCATACTTAGTTCTATAGACCAATTTACATCTGACAAGTTTTCTTCCTTTTGGAAGAGGTACAATATCCCAAGTATCGTTTTCCATTAAAGAACAATACTCTTCATTCATTGTTGTATCCCAATCTGGATGACCTGAAGCTTCTGCAAATGTCTCTGGATCATGAGTCTCTGAAACTTGAGCCAAAAGAGAAGAGTCTCGCTGGAATTGTGAACGTGTCTGATGCTGATATGAAGGATCAACAACAATATCACTAGCTGCTTCTTGTGTTGAATGGACCCATCTAGGAAGCGGTGGAGATGGTGCTAGTTCAGGTTAAAAGGACTCATCTAGAAGAAAGTGAACAGGAAGAGGTGGATTTTTATCCTCATTGTCATCATCTGAAGAAGAAACTAGAATAGGAACAAAATAAGGAACAAACGCCAAAGATGGATCGCAGACCGAAGAAGGAACAATTGCCAAATTAGGCTCTCAGGCCAAGATATTTTCATCAAATTTAACATCTCTTCTAATAATAATTTCATTACAATGTGGTTGAAGAAGTCTATAACCCTTGAAATCTTCATAATAACCAACCAATATACACTTCTCACTTTTAGGCTGCAATTCTTTCCTTTTCTCATCATGAATGTGAGCCCACGCTATACTGCAAAATACACGAAAGTTACATACATATGGTTTAATTTTAGTCCAAGTTTCTTCTCGTGTTATATTTTTAAGAGCCTTTGTGGGAGTGCGATTTACTATGTAATTTTCACAGTTGATTTATTCCACCCAATACTTTAGACTTAATCCCTTAGATTGGATCATACAAGTAGCCATTTCTTTTAATCTATGGTTATTTCTCTCAGCAACACCATTTTGTTGTGGTGTATATGGAACAATGTGTTGCATTTGGATGCCCTGTGTAGTGCAGTAACTTGAAAAATTATTCTTCACATATTCGCCTCCATTATATTTTCTTAACTTTTGAATTTAATGTCCAGATTGCTTTTCTACAAGGGCCTTGTAGGCCAAAAACTTGTCAAAAAAATT
>ML784728.1:243599-254595 GCA_009831015.1 Picea engelmannii
TTTTTTTTCTTTATTTCCGAAAGATTTTTTTTCCTTAAATTATAGAATTTGTTTAGGGGTATTTTTTTTACCTATTTAGTTTTTTTTAATGGAAATTATTAAAAAAAATAAAATTAATTGATAAATAAAGTATCAAGTTGTAACACTTTTATATTTAGGAGTCAATTTTCAATGTTTTATTTGTGGTGGTGCCAGTGGTCAAGGCCACAGTTTCAATTAGGTCATAGTTTAAACTCAAAAAAAAAGGTGGTGCTAGTGGTCAAGGCCACAATGTCAATTTGGTCATAGTTTTATCTCAGAAAAAAGTGGTGGCAATGGTCAAGGGCACAGTTTCAATTAGGTCATAGTTTTAACTAAAAAAAAAAGTAGTGTTAGTGGTCAAGGCCATAATTTCAATTAGTTCATAGTTTTAACTAAAAACACAGTCATGCTACTGGTAGCATCACTTTTCAATTCGAGGTTCAATTTCAGGGTTCTATAAGGGTTCTGTTCGTAATGTCAAGGGCATGGTTTCAAACAAGTCACAATTTTAACCACCTCCAAAAAAAAGGTGCTACCAGTAGCACCACTTTTTGAAACGGGGGTAAAAATGCATCCTTTAAAAAAATGAGAACTCTGGAGAGTTCTCGTTAAGTTGGTAACTATGTTTTATGAGGGGACATGAGGAATTCAACATATCTTTACTAACCATCTACTCATGTGCGAAGTTTCCATTACTTAAAAATTACTTAACATTCAATATATTATATTTGCAACATTGTCCCACTTAACATTAATTCATTTTAATAGTAACTTCAGTGCACGACATTATTACATCATATACATTCAACATACTTAATCATATCTCATCATTGCACCATAACATTAAACATCAAAAAATGCAAAGATAACATATCATGACACACAGGTTTAATGTGGTTCACCCAATTTGGGTTACATCCACAAAGACTTGCTTCTTATATTATTCATTGATAATATTCTACAGCTGTGCACTGCAATGCTCAACTCAATTTACCCAAAAATCACTAAGAACTTCTCACATGTCGAACCTTGGGAACCTCAAAACTCACTAAAGTTTTTCAAAACTATCTACCCAAAAACACTTTACATATTTATACATAACAAATAGGGCTAAGCTTGTTACAAAGTGGACAAAATTTCCTAACAACCCAACAGTTTATAACCACTTTCCTCCTTTTGCGCATTTCTCCATTGTTCTTGTTGGCGCATGCCTATTTTGGGAGAAAGATCTATTTTGGGCACATGCCTAATTTTGGGAGAGAAGGTCTATTTTTGGAGTGCACACCTTAGGAGGAAAAAATGAAGTATGCAAGAAAAGAATGAAAAGAAACATGCAGGAGGAGAAGCAATGTGGCATGCATGAAAACAACCCTGACCATGTTAGGGTTATGGTTTTTGACAAGATTGTAATGGATATAAGCCTGTAGAGTAGTATAAATAAAGACCTAAGAGGTCTAGGTCAGCGTTCTTGTTGTTGTTCAGAATTTATTGATTGTAGTGAGTTTTGTTATGGTTATTGTGGTAGAGTGGAATAAGATAGATATTGAGGGTTAGGTCACATGATGTGGAGCCTGGTGTGATCTAGTCATCCTCCCAGAGGGTATTTACCCTCCTTTTTTATTTTAATCCTAAAGATGTAATGCACACACCACAGATTTTGTAGTAGAATGAATAAAATAGCAGAAGAGCCAGATCTTTGTGGACGTAGCCTCAAGAGGGGGTGAACCACGGTAAAATATTGTGTCCTATGTGTTGTGAATGATTTTTTTGCTATTCTGTTAATCATCAGTTAAAGAATGAATCTTTAAAACTAACTAGAAAAGCATGCATGCGTAAGTTAATGATGAATAAATCATAGAAGTAGATGAATTATTAAATGATGATGATGCATAAGGGAAAGTATATAGACAAAATCCCCACTCCTTCCTAGACTGAAAACACCTTAGTATTACAGTCCCCAATAAAGCTATCCTGGGTGAGACTTCGTTGTACACTCCATGTGCAACGTTTCCTTTTGGGTTACCAAGAGGTCTGATAGTTTTCAGGGTTTTTTTGGAAACTTCTTTGAGATCAGAATATGGGTCAGCCCAAGTAACCAACAAATGGTTTCATTGTCGAATGGAACTGGACATTATTGAGTGGACGAGATCTGTGAAAAAAAAACATGGAGTATGAAAACATATAAGGGAATGTTCATGCCATGGAATCCAACGAAGGTGGAGATTGAAATATGACTCAGAAAAAAGGAACTCGATTTTGCATATAAGGACAACAGAAACCCTAAGTTGACACCTTGAAAATATCCCAACAAATTTGTGTTTAGTGACTTGCATGAGGTATTTTTATGTGATTTCCTACATCTATTGTAGGAGTGGTTATTGAAGCTGAAGGAAAACCACCCTATGAATCGGATTAGACATCTAGAGTGGCATCCTGTGGATTTTGTGCAGTTACAACAAGTTAATAATTTTTTTACACGTGCAATAGATTTCTGGTTAGACAATACTATTGCAGGGTTTATCACTGAATTGTAGTAGATACAATGAAGTCCCACACTTCTATAGAACATGATTTTTTGAAGGGACCCAGAGGTAGGTACATCAGATCACTTTATGCTTCAATCAATATTATATTGCATGATAAAGGTGTGATTACCATGGAATCAAACAACTAAAATTACTTGCGTGCATGGGGGAAGGGGGGAAGCACTGATAGGAGGTTGAGATATGGACATGGATATGGATAAGGGGAAGTAAAAGGAGGTCATGGACCCAATCATGATGGAAGAGGGCCATATAAAGAAGATAATGGAAAAATATGGAAAGGCGCATAGTGGAATAACTTACCAATATAATATGAATAACAAGAAGAGGGACATATCTTACATAGAGGGATTGGCAAGGGATGAAGAAGAGGTAGAAGATCTCCAGGATGTGGAGCATATTGAGGAAATTTTGTATGCAACATATAAAATAAAACAAGAGTTCTAGGGTTAGAAACAAAAGGCAAAACTCGAGTCCATATCATCGTTAGTGTGGAACCTACAACCCCATGTGTGACTAATACACCTAAAATAACACCATCATTTAGACAACCAAATTTTAGTGGAAGAGGAGCAACAAGATAGGTATCCAATCAAGGATAATCAACTAGGGGAGTAAGTTCACGAAGTAACAATCAATTATCTACACTGCATGGAGGCAGTAGTTCAACACAGTTCAAAATGGAAGGACAATATCCCATGATCATATTACCATAATTTCGGGAAGAGGCATCATAGGACCTTGAAAACCATTTATTCATTTGTGAAAAGATATGGGAAGCAAAGCAGATCACAGATGAGGATACAAATCTCATGCAGTTATCTATCACACTAAGATACCGGGAACTGGATTGGTACATGAGACTTGATGTAAAAAATTCACAAGGAGTACCAAAGACTGTCGCAGAGGTGAAAAAACTATTGGTAAATGAATTTCAAAAGCCAAGTTATGAAGACTAGTACATGAATGAAATGATTGAAATCAAGAAGAAACCAGGTGAGTCTATTTGGGAGATTGATCATAGGTTCAAACATCTGAAAGGTAAGTTGAAGTATTCCATTACTGACATGAAACATAGGAAGTTATTAGTGAAATCACTGCTACCACACTTGAAGTATCCATTGAGACAACATAATTTCCAAAATCAGGTAGAGGCTCTGCAAGAATCCCTATAGCTGGAAGAAAACTAGTATAAACAAACAAATCCAACAATAGAGGAACTGAAGGAGGATATGAAGAATTTTACATTTCAAATGAACCAGAATAAGGGATAATAGAAAAGAGAAGTTGTTTGGTGTACGTTATGCATAACAGAAGGACATCATAAGAATGAATGTCCAAATATTTCACAGTACTTGGAAAGAGGGGTGCCAAACCCCTTGCGAATAGGAGGACCATGGTGCGAGATTTTTAAGACACATGGGCATGATCCATACCATTTTCCAATTATTCATAAGTAGAATACAATACCAAAAAGTTCATAATGCAATTTTTTCAAATTAATGGGTCATGATGATAAGGACTGCAGAACGTTGGAACTGATGAGAGAAATAATTTCAAACACTTACATGGTGCAAGTAGAGATGATGACAGGGAAAGATGCACCTTAGTTTAACTAGGTGCCACCACCATTTAACCCCGTGAAGCCATAGTACAAAAATGCACAATCACAATATAACCCCATGTAGTATAACCAAGCACCCCAATACAATACACCGTGAGGAGATCGAGGTGGAGGAAGAGGAAAAGGGAAAGCAGTGTGCCATAACTTCCAAAAACCATGACATTATGTACAATATTGTCCACTTCCACCTACAACATGTATGTAATGTCACATAGAAGACCATGACATAGAAGACTCCCCAACACTCTTGGGAAGGATTCATGAAAAAGGGAACCAGAACAACCAGAATGTCTAGTGGATTTCTACAGAATCCAGGGATGATGGGAAAAACATCAATATAGACACTCAAGAAGGATACAAGACATGAGATGATGTAGAAAAACATGATCCATCTCAAAACCAATGGGTAAACAAGAATATTGAGTGATAGAAGAAATTTGATGTGTGAAAATAAAAGGAAACATTTAAGGAGGCCAGATAGGATATTCTCAATAAAAACATTGTGTCTACCTCAGTCATGCAACAAAATCAGGACCCACCAATGTATGAGATGCCATATTCAATGGATCAGATCAATAAAGGAAAACATTTAGAGAAAATAAGTACCATAAATACTTGTCTACAATCATGTGTTAAGTTATTAAATGATCCACCATCTATTAAGGTCTTACATAATCTTCTAGAAAGATGAAACATAGAGGTAGAAGGGAATTTAGAGCAAAAAACAATCAATCATATCCATACAAGAAGAAGAACAAGTAGGGAATTTAGAATAAATTCCAAAATAGGGGATTTCAGCATGGGAGATATCATACTTGATTTAGGCTTTGAAGTAAATATCTTACCTAAGAAGACATGGAAGTGTATGGGGGAACCCACATTAGGATATTCACCTGTCGAGTGGAAACTAGAAAATCATCACAAAGTGTTACCAATTGGAAGACTTAAAGGTGTGACCATATATTTGGATGGACTGCGCACTGTGGGAGGTTTTGAAGTAATAGAGGTAGTATATGGCACAACACCTTACCCAACATTACTTGGATTGGATTGGGAATTTGATAACCAGGCGGTGATCAACCTGAAGACAAGGAAAACAACCTTTGAATCATGTGAATATAGAGTTATTGCACCATTGGATCCTTTAGAAGGATAAATTTTTGTAGAGGTGACCTATTTGGATTTGGAAGAAATACATCAGTTATACATAATCACTACACGAGAAGAAAACTATGTCAACGGAACTACATATGGGGTACTCATCTGGAGAAGCATTACATCATGTGGTTCAAACTCAAATACAGGGCTAGAGAATTGGCAACAAAGACTACATGAAGTCTCCACAAGGAGGTGTGCAATAATAGACTGTGCAGTAAGGTGGGTTGGTATAGAGATAAGGGAGCTTCCCATTTTTCATGGGTTGAATGAATAAGAGGAATTCTTGACAAGATATGAGGAGGAAGTTTTAGAAAATCACAGGCTCTTATTCCTGGATATTGCACTCAAAGAAACACCTTCCAAATGGTGGGGTGCACACAACTAAACAATTTAGGGCTGGTATCAATGCAAACAGATACCATGCATTGGATTTGGAGTAGAGCAGGGGAGAAATTCAATGAATAAGTATGATGGGAGAGTAACACAAGTTGAGCACCTAGAGTAATGAAGAACATAATGGAGGATTCCACCACCAGAGGAATGGCCTCATCACTTCATTCATACATTGGAATGGATCCCAGGGAACTGGTACATAGAGTAGGAGATGCATAGAGGCACTACAGAATGGAAAATATTACAACATAATTTTGTAGTAACCTTCTCATTTGAGCATGAGAACTCCAACATTGATTAAACTATAAACCTGATACAAGGAGTGATATTTTTTTATGAACCTGAGGTCGAAATTATGACATAATATCAACAATAGAACATATAGACAATCAAAGAGTTACATTCATGTTATCATGTCAAAGAGGAAGCACCAGATGAAGATGATTCATACAACATTCAGATCACAAATATTGAAGGAGAGAGAGAGGTGTAAGGTCCATATCTAGAGTCAGAGGCATTTTTTGCACCAATCAAAGCCAAGAAAATCAACATTGGGGCAGAAGAAAATCTTAAAATGGCAAGAATTAAAGACTACTGGGATGAGAAGACACTAGAAATAATATCAAAGTTACTGCGTGAATACAGTGACCTGTTTCCAACAACCTTTATAGAGATCAAAGGAAAAATAGTTGAGTTAGGAGAGATGAAGATACCCCTAAAACCAAATTCTAGACTTGTTAGACAGAGACCTTACAGGATGAATCCAGTATATAAGCATAAAATGAAAGCATAAATTGACTGAATGTTCAAAGGTGGCATCATAGAACCAGTGGAGGAATCTGAATGGATCAATCCCATGGTAGTCCAAGAAAAGAAGAAAGGGAGGATAAGGATTTGTGTAGATTTGAGGAAACTAAATTATGCTTGCTTACATGACCCTTTCCCTACCCCTTTTACATATGAGGTCATGGAGAATGCGGGAGGACAAGAAGCATATTCATTCACAGATGGATTCTCAGGTTACCATCAAATCAAAATATTTATAGAGGACATGTATAATAATACCTTTGCTATAGAATTTGGATCCTACCAATAAACTTTCATTCCCTTTGGCTTGAAGAATGCACCATTTATCTTTTCAAGGGTGGTCACAGTTGCTTTTAAGGAGTTTATAAATCAACTTTTAGAAGTATACCTGGATGACTGGAGTGTGTTTAGTATTTTTAAATATCATGTAGAAGTCTTAAGACTAATGTTGGAAATATGTAGGAAATGTCAGATCTCACTAAACATCAAGAAATACATTTTTGGCACACCTTTTGGGATATTGTTGGGACATATAGTGTGCAAACAAGGTTTACTAGTTGACCCTGCTAAGATTGTTGTCATTGTGAACTTACCACCACCAAATTTCGTGTGTTATTTAAGAGCCACAATGGTACATACATGATACTACATGAAGTTTATAAAGGGTTATGCATAGATTAATACACTAATTGAAAAACTGTTGAAAAATGACACCAGATTTCAGTGGAATAATGATTGTCAGTAGGGATTGGATACCTTGAAGGAGAATATGGTGACAACACCTATATTAGTCTTTCCGTACTGGGAAAATACATTTCATGTGGATGTATATTCATCAAGAATAACACTTGGAGAAATTTTGGCGTAGCTAGGAGTAGGGGACTTAGATCATCCTATAGCTTTTTCAAGTAGGAAGTTATAATAATCTGAGCAGAATTACAACACCATAGAAAGAGAAGGCCTAACCATGGTGTATGTACTTCATAAATTCAAACATTATTTATTGGGAAATCATTTTAATTTTTTCACATATCATTATTCCCTGAAATATCTAGTCAAGAAGACAGTTTTGGGGGGGAGGATCTGTAGATGATTTTTATTATTCCAGGAATTTGATTTTGAAGTAATATTCAAACCAAGGAAGTTGAATGCAAGACCTAATCGCTTGTCAAGGGAAAGCAATGGAGAAGAACCTACCAGCTTGGAAGACAACTTCCCTGATGCAGAGTTATTTTCAGTATAAGTAGTTGATGAATACTTCACTAATTTCATTGAATTATTAAGTACATGAGTTGCGCCACAAGAATTTAGTACCACGGAGAAGGAAAATATGGTAGTCAAAGTTGCAGACTATCAACTCATTGCAGTTCATTTATATAATATGGGCACAAATATAATTATGAGAAGGTGTGTATTGGAACATGAACGACCCATGGTTTTAGCAGAAGTTCATGAAGGTATGGCCGGAGGAAACTATGCAAGAAAATCTACCACGTAGAAGGTATTGAACGAAGGTTTATGGTGGCCAACAGTTCAAAAATATTCCAAAGAATATTTCTAGAAAAAGGATGTATGTTAGAGGGTTGTAAAAACCAACAAGAGGGATGAGATGCCACTAATGCCATACATAACTCTTCAGGTATTTGAAAAATGGCAAATAAATTTTTTCAGACCCATTAATCCACCAGCAAGAAGGTCAGGACTCAAGAGTTAGATATATCATTATTGTGGAAGAATACTTAACCAAATGGGAAAAAGTAGAACTAGTCAAGGATTGCAGTGCAGAGACAAAAGCACACTTCTTATTTAAGCAAGTGATCACCAGATTTGGATGTCCCGAGATTTTTATGAGTGACCAAGGAACCCATTTTATTAATAGTACCATCAAGGCTATGACTGAGGAGTTTGAATTCTATCACCAAAAGAGTACACCATATCATCTTCAGAAAAATGGGACAGTAGAAGAGTTCAACAAGATTTTGGAAAATTCTTTGACTAAGATCTGCAATGTTAATAGGGATGATTGGGATTTAAAAATACCAGTAGTACTATGGGCATACAGGATCACATGCAAGAATTTGATAGGACAGACACCATTCAGATTGGTGTATGGACAAGAAGAAGTGGCGCCATTATAGTTTCTAGTACTTAGTCTGCAGGTAGAAACAATTACCAATATTACAGAAAGAGGCGCAATACAATAAATTCTAAGTCAACTAATGGAAATGGAAGAAGACAAGATTCTGGTAGGATTTCACCAAGAGGTATAGAAAGAAATGGATAAATCCTGGCATGATTGACACATAAATAAGAATAGATTTAAGGATGGATACCTAGTTCTTCTCAATGACAACAAATTTTTGCAACACCCTTGTAAGTTCAAAATGCATTTTCTAGGGCCATATGAAGTAAATAATTTCACAGATGGAGGATCTGTGAAGCTAAAGGACTTAGGAGGAATAGACCTAAAAGGAATGGTGAATGGTATTCCATTGAAACTGTACAGGGAAAATCAACCTACTAACTCTTAATAGTTACAACGCAGTAAGAAAACCATGTATATAGTGTAATATAGTAGATATTAGGAGAGAAGTATAATGTCCCAACATAGGAGGAACAAGGAGGGGGAGATAGAGAAGCACAAGGAACCCCAATGACAAAAACTTTGCAAGATGAAGGGACATCCAAACAATTGATCATACATATAGGTGGGCCACGCAAGAAATCTAATTCCCAAAAGGACATCCCAAAATACACAATCACTGAGGATGATGTCGACTTAATAGTAGAGAGGGTTCAAGACCATGTGGAAAAGGAATATGAGGAGGTCAAGAACTAATGAGAAAGGATCATGAAGGAATTGGTCGATGTTAAATAGGTCCTGGAATAGATACAAGTAGAAAAAGAACAAGAGAGGGGATAAGAACTGATCTCACGATTGATAGAGGTAGGGGAAAGAACCACGCAGAACGAGGAAGAAACAATCCAACTCATAACACACACAATTCCTATCTTCCACATTATGACAGATATGTTTCATCTCGAGGATTCCATGGTGCAAACACCTCTTAAAGACTTGGTGGATGTATATTTGGTCTTGGATAAAATACCAACTAAGTGTTGGCAAATATTGAACAAGCAACGAATACGTGTTGATGGTTGTTGTCATTAATGGAAACAGTGGAGATGGCGGGATAAGAAGGATAAAACCCTTGGGGATTCGGACGTAAAATCTCAGGAGGAACAACATTGAAGAAAACGCGCACAACAAGAGTTTACAAAGAAGAAGGAAGACAGAGATCCAGTGACCGTGGAATCCCATCCAAATTTCCCAAAAGACCGACAACCATCAGATCTGCAGAAGTTGCGAGGGAGATAAGCCATCGGAGATTCGGGGATCGGGATTTCAATATGCAAAGTTCACTCGACAACGAAAACCCCGAAATCGCGATATGCGATTTCGCGATTTGATCGCAGCCGTTAAATCAAGCAGGGATCTGGACCGTTCATTCATATGGACGTGTGGCAGCCAGGAGGCCTCATCGGAGTTTTGGGGATCGGGATTTCATAATGCAAAGAACACAATGCGACGAAAACCTCGATTTCGCGATATGCGAAATCCCGACTGAATCTGAACCGTCAGATCAACATGTGATCTAGACCGTCGATCTAATTCGCGATAGCAATCCACGTCAGCTAGGGACATGTGGCACAACCAGATAATGACAGGTGTCAGGCAGATCTAACACTTCAGGCACATACAATTCATGAATCAGAGTGACACGTGGCAGGATCTAACATGTGCCAAATCACGTGTGACGTTAGCAGAGGCATCAGCAATCGGGACTTTGATATGTCAAGAACACACTGCAACAGAAACTCTGAAATCGCGATATGCGATTTTGTGATGTAATCACAGCGGTTGGATTAAGAATGAGATCTGGACCGTTGATCTCCGTCATCGGGAAATCGGGGATCGGGAATCCCGGAGGCATGTGCATAGTGACATCGAAAAACGCCGAAATCCCGATGAGAGGTTTGACCGAGGTCATGTGTTGACGGTCTTATGGGGCCAAGGCCTATAGCCAGTAGGGCTAGTGCGTGGAAAGGGGCACATCGGTAATCAGGGATTGGAGAGGTAAGAAACTCTCGACATCAGGAAGTTCGAAACCCAGAAACCCCGACGAGAGGTATGGTGACAGTCACATGATAGACGGTCACATGGACCATTGAGTAGCTGGAAGGGGCTAAAGCTCGGGAAAGGAGCATATCGGGAATCGGAGAATCGAGGGTTCTGAGTACAAGTGCACATCGACAATGAGGATGCCGAATTCGCGATGAGTGAAATCCCGATGGGATCTGAACCATTGGATCAAGCATTGATCGGAGGGTTGTTGTTGTTCCTCACACATTAACGCTTCAGTTATGAATCTGTTAAGTGAAACGGACT